>DWQW01009761.1:0-12693 GCA_018249695.1 Heliconius erato demophoon | reverse complement strand
CATGTACAGCCACCGATGAGTTAGGATTTTATTGTAAGTATCGATAAGTTGTGTTTTTATTTCAAAAATTCAAGTGAAGATTCTCATGGGAGGTACGAAAATGCGACCTAAAGTTTTAATAAATTTGACATTAAAAATCTTCATTGCGTTGCAAACATCCATTATAGGTATATCAAAACACGAACATAATTCAGTGTGTTAATTAAATAATTTTGTGGTTTAAGCGGGCGAAGCCGCGAGCGGGTCGCTAGTTATAAATAAATTTAACTTAATTGATTACAAAAGATAAATATGTTCATTACAGATTACAAGATATTTTTTTTATACAACCATACAAATATTTCTTATGATTAGGGAGACGTAAAACGTAAGATTTAAGTGTTTTGGGAATTGATTTGATTTTCGTAATTAATAGAAAAATTTTAAGTTATACTCATATCTATGTATGTACACCGTAACTGTGTGGAATCTGCAAGCGTAGTTTTTCCCACATGAATTCAGATTCTGCAAAAATTCTAGGTTAACACATTATATATTGCTCCATAAACCTCTAGCTATCATTGAGAAAATTCAAATACTACGTGGTTTCGTGAGAGAGTGTCAACTTCCATTGGAGATTCCGAAATTTTGAAATCTCGATCTAGATTATAGTCATATTATCTCGATTTTTTGTATTATTCGAACAACAAAATTTAAATTTATATAACTTTTTTATTGGATCGAGCTGTGGAAAGTGGGGAACGGAGTGTCTCAACACTAGGTTCCCTCTGTCTACCCTCCTGTGTGCGGGATACAACGTAAAGCTGATTTACTTTTTTTTGTATCAAAATGTGTTTTGGTCAGAAAATCAAAATGAGCTTCACGTTGCATCCCGCACACAGCAGGGTTGCCAGAGGGAACGTAGTATTAAGACACTCCGTTCCCCACTTTCCGCCGAGTTCTAGAGGCATTGCGTGTTGAGTGGCGGAACTCAACGCCGCGTTTTGCTTCGACACCAGAGCGAAGAAATAAAAATATCAATAAATATTTTATTTCCTCGAGTGGGAATCGAACCCACAGTCAGTCGATTTTACAGTAACACTTTGAGCCCCTGCACCACAGCCTCTCTCTTGTGTTTTGGTGTTATATAATAAATGTAAAAGTTTGTAAGGATATAAAAATGTTTCCACTTTAACGAAAAACTACTAAACGGATTTACATGAAACTTTGCAGTAATATAGCTTAATAACAGAATATCACATAAGCTTATAATAAGTTTAGGCGGGCGAAGCCGCGAGTGTGTCACTAGTTAACTATAAAGCATCGGCAAGTTTTCTGTTAAGTCCCGTAGTATCAAACCTAACCGTTGCATCGGGTCAGGCATCTTTGTTGTATGGTATAGACTATATTGGCGTCTCTATTGAATTCAATAACGATCAGTACGATTTATTGCATGTGACTTTTTAGAGAAATTTAACTTTTTAAACAAAGGTGTTTTTAATTGCATAAGGTCCTTCTCATAACTCCTATAAATATATTAGTAAATTACAATTAGTATAGCCCTGAAATAAAAGTATCACAAGAGTAACATATGGACCAATACTTGTATAAAAAATAATTCCTAAGCAGCCTAGTATCAGCAGTTTCTTAGAAAAAAAACTAAAATTTTAGATATAGCAAGGTGAGCATTTCCGAATATTTGAGAACTAAATAAGTTTATAATTATCAATTCTATATTCTCTTTACGGGAACTGATGGAATTACCAATCCTGTATAATATGTAGCGTATCGGTTATACAGCGTTACTGTGAGTGAAATGCGTAAATAATTTATTACAATCGTTTTAAAAAATTTAAACTGCACTCGGTACTTTAAAAATAAAAAAATATATTAAAGCAATTCTGCGAAATAATATACACATGAATACGTTTCTATGTACACATCTATTTATTTATGCATGATTTCACAATATGGGTAAAGTAATAAATATTATTGTGTTTTTCTGTTTTGCTTTTAGGGTTCCACACCCCAAAATGAAAAACAGAACTGTTATACGATCACTTTGTTGTCCGTCTAACCGTCTGACGAAGTCCATTTATCTCGAGTATCAATCTGAATTAATTGATGAATTCTCAAATAAAATTCTCAATCTGAATTAATCAAATTAGTCAAGGGACATTTGCACCAAAGAAAAAAGCAAGCATCTAAGTAAACGTAATTTTAACGTAAAAGACGTTAACGTTAAACGTAAAAGATAGGAGCGTTTATGAATAGTTACTACTCTATCTATATATCTAAGATATATATCTATTTATCTAAGATTTTAGTATGAAATTTGCCGCGTAAACCTCCCATTGGGTCTGGTTTTTGGGTTCTTCCCGTAGATCTAAAGTTATGAAATTATGCGAGAAGTGAGAGCTTGTAGTACAAATAAAGAAAAAAATCCAAAAACTGAAAATTATAAAGTTGTAGTCCATAAATGCATATGCCCACTAATTTAAGATTGACAATTTTTTTAAATGTCATATCATAATCTGGAAATTGATACGGAACCCTCGGTAAGTGAGTCCGACTCACATTTGACCGGTTTTTTTTACTTTTGTTTTTTAACCTTTAATTTTTTGTTTAATAAGCTTACAACACTTTACATCATGTCATCATCATCAAACGTAACATCGTTTTTTAGCTTTTATACATTTCCCACAATAAACGGCAGAGATAACCTATTTTTAAGACACCGCTCTCTTATTTATTTCTAATTTGAGTATTGCGTGTTGGGAGGAGAGACCCAATGCCACATGTAAGAGAAAACAGTGACAATTTCGACTGTTTTTTTAATTTAGGAAAAATTTTACAACGGGACCTTTTACTTCTCTACTCTACTTTTGAAAGTGACAATTATATATATATATATATATATATATATATATATATATATATATATATATATATATATATATATATATATATATATATATATATAAATAATTGTCACTTTCAAAAAATGAGAGACAGAGAGTCTTAACGCTAGGTTTCCTCTAAATATATAAATATTTGAAAGGCGCAAATCAACGCCGCGCTTAATCTTGTTATAAGAGCAAGGAAATGAAAATATTAAATAATTAATTTCCCCGAGTCGGAATCGAACACACAATTCTCTAGTTTACCGTCAAACACTGTGCCACGATGGCCTCATTTAATTATATTTTCACTGCTAATTAAATATAATTAAACTTGTTCCCTAATTTCTACCGACAGTTAGCATAATTAATATGGTAGTCCAGCAACGACAAAACTTTCATCTCATTTTCTGATATAATAATAATTTCAAAAGAAAAGAAGCCAGTCGTGGCGCAGCGGCACAAAGTGTGACTGTAAAATCGACTAGTTGTGGGTTCGATTCCCACTCGAAGAGATAAAATATTTACTTACATTTAAATATTTATTTTTTCGCTCCGTTGTCCAGGCAAAGCGCGGCGTTGAGTTTCGTCACCGAATACGCAATGCCTTCAGAACTCGGTGAAAAATGGTGAACGGTGTGTCTTAACACTAGCTTCTCTCTGCCTACCCTGCTGTGTGAGGGGTACGGCGTGAAGCTGATTTATTTATTTGGATTCAAGAGAAAAATCATTGTTTTTGTTCATAGTAAGTTCATTATTACCTTTGATTAAAAAAGCGTTTTTCATTTATATTGCAGCAAATAATAGACATTACGATTGGCATTGTGTCCTTTGTTTAGGTTCTTTAAAAGAGCTATTGTGGCCGTCTAGACGAAACCTCATACAAATGTATCCTATATCTATATTTGGAATTATTAAAAATGAAATTTCAATGTTTGTAATGAGAATGTCGTGGCTTTGGTGACGGTTGTGGGTCCGATTTGGCGGAAGATGGGGAACAGAAGTGTTTCAATGGAGTACTGACTGTCTTAACATTGGATTCACAGGTTCCCTCTGTCCTCTTTTCTATATGGGGGATACAGCTCGAAGCTAAACAAATTTTTGTAATTAAGTTCATTTAAATCTAATATAAGTTGTTATTTTTGCTTCTTTTTATTTTTATTCTTTACTCTTTATTCTCTATAATTCAATGTAATTACATTGAATACCTTTTATCAAAACCTTTTTTAATGAAAAAAGGTTTTGATAAAAGGTATTACAAATTTGTCACTAATTACATATATTGTTTTCACTTGTCATATGTTCATATGAAATTTATTAAATCTTTTTTTATCTAATATATGTACATTCATATTAATCAACATAATTATTATAAATTATTATAAATAAAATATATTGTAGTTATTGAATGACCTTAAAGACTGAACTCGTGATCTCCAGCCTATATAACCAGGCGAAGGGTTATTAAGAATTAATTTTCAGCAGAAATATTCTGTTTAGAAGTTTAAAAGTCAATTATGCTTCAAGTCTTGTTAACTACTCAGGTCACTCTTCATTTATTTCAGACCAGATTTTATATAAACTTTCAAGGGTATAGTAATATTGTTTGTAATTAAACTAAATAGTGCTTTTAAAAAATAGTAGGTAGTAGTAAATTTGGCTTAACAAACGACCACTTTTTAAGCCAAATTATAGCCAATTATATATAAGAGGCCGGTCGTGTCGCAGAGGTACAAAGTGTGACTGCAAAATCGACTGGTTTTGGGTTCGATTCCCACTCGAGGGAATGAAATAGTTATTTATATTTATATTTTCATTTCTTCGCTCTGGTGTCGAGGCAAAGCGCGGCGTTGATTTCCGCTACTCAACACGCTATAATAATAATAATAATAATTCTTTATTTTCATCTCACAAAGTTACGCATAAAGATTTCGTTGATTTCGTTAATTCAACGATATTAAATATATTCTTCTGGCCTGTATTGAATCCATAGTTAAAAGTATTTTTATTATATAGCATACATAAGATTTCATATTCTTATAATCTAATCTTCAATGTCTATATTTATAGATATTGGAAAATATATTTGTATGAACTTTTAAATATTTACCTATTTTGAAATCAAAATTCATATCTTTTATATATATTTTTTCTGTTCGACATCATATCCATATTTATATTTCTTTTTTATTTTCTCTTATCTCCCGCGTACCTCCCCCGTTAATAACTGAGTATTCTGGAAAAATAAAGTGCTTTTACATTCCAATTTTAATTTCAATATCCAATATAAACATTAGTTACTATGAATGTATTTGTATGTATTATATCATATACTACAGAAAAGGTTAAAAAAAAACAGCTTCACGCTGTATCCCGCACACTGCAGGGTAGGCAGAGGGAACCTAGTGTTAAGACACTCCGTTCCGCACTTTCTGCCGAATTCAGGAGGCATTGCATGTTGAATGGCAAAACTCAACGCCGCGCTTGTCCTCGACACCAGAGCGAAGAAATGGAAATATAAATTTAAGTAAATATTTCATCACCTCGAGTGGGGATCGAACCCACAACCAGTCGGTTTTACAGTTACACTTTGTGTCCCTGCACCACGACTGGCCTTAGAAAGGTTAAAATAAATAAAATAAAATAAAAGGTTAAAATAAATTATAAATATATAAATTAAATATAAATACTAGATTGTGATAGCTGTTATGTAATCTCTGTGTAATCATATTAATTACTTATTTTGCTTCGTGTTTGATTATATTACTCTGCAATTCATATAATATTATGCTAATGCAAATCAATTTACATATGGATTTTATTGTTTTCATAGACAATCCAATCTAGTAAGTATAGCTATTGAAACGGAGTTTTTAATATGAAATTACTGATTATTGTAGATGAGGTCACGTCGTAGTGCAACACCGTTTGATTGTGAAAATGTGACAGTTTATAGGTTTGGTTATTGTTCGAGAAAGAAATGAACTATGTTCATTTCCCAGGTCTGGTAACGAGACAAAGCGCGGCGTTGAGTTGCACCACCCGACACACGATGCCTCGAAAATTCGGCGGACAATGGGATTGGAGTGTCTCAATACTAGGTTCCCTCGAACTACCCTATTATATGCGGGAAGTTAAAAAATATTTATAAAAAATCAAGGAACAAATTATGTCGCCATTTTTTATAAATATACCTTTTGTTTATAAATTTAGCGACGGCCAATTTTTATAAATTGAAGCATGCAAGTGACAGGGCACTAGCTCTTCATAAAACTTGGGCAAAGGGATTCAACACTTAATTGAATGGGAATTTAAGGGAATTGTTGGTTAACGAGCAAAGTTTGCGCCGCAATGAATGTAATTAATAGAAGACTTTTTTAACTTTGTCACGGCTCTGGATAGTGGTGGAATTTTGGGGCCTTCTATAGAATTTTTGGCTTTGGTCATGTGGTTCAGATATTAAATTTAGATTTTTTTTAGTTTTACGCTGTATCCCGCAAATATCAGGGTAGGCAGAAAGTGCCTAGTGTTAAGACATTCCGCTCCCCACTTCCCACCGAATTCTGGAGGCATTGCGTGGTCAGAAGTCACCGCCACGCTTTGTTTCGAGTTTCGACATCAGTGCGAAGAAAATATTTTCAATATGAAATATTTAATTTCCTTTAGTGAGGATCGAACCCACAACTTGTCGCGTTTACAGTCACACGCTTGTGCTCGGCTGGCGTCATTGATTTTTTACACGGCATTTTAATTTTGTCTTTGCTATTAATATAGACACGAATTTCAGTCTTTAAAAAAAACCTTTTAGTTATGTATTCAAATCCGACTCAAAATAATACATTGATTTCTTCAAAGTTCAAGAATTCTAACCTAAATCTCTTGCACAAATTAGTTCGAATAGGTTTTTAACGTTGTTGCAATATCAGCATTATCATAAAATTTTTACAAAATCATATCAAATGTCAAAGCTTACACAACATAATTTTAATTAACTCATGATTTTCTATCCTTTGTATATTTAACAACATAGATTACGGGATTAGTAAGAGATGTGACTTCGGCCTTTTAACTTGTAGGGACGCGGCCGGAAAGATAAGCTGTGCTGTTTACTTATTGGGCAACCTGTTTGCTATATGTACTTGAAAATTTTATATGAAATTTCAAAGAAATTCATCAGCTATATCAGCTTCAAGCTGTATTCTGCGCACAGCAGGGTAGGCAGAGAGAACCTAGTATTAAGACACTTCGTTTTTCACTTTCTGCCGAATTTTGAAGGCATTGCGTGTTGAGTGGCAGTATTCAACGTCGCGCTTTGTCTCGAAACCAGAGCGAACAAATGGTAATATAACTTTAAGTAAATATTTCTTCTCCTCGAGTGGGGATCGAACTCACAAGCAGTCGTTTTACAGTCACACTTTGTGCCCCTGCACCACGAGTGGTATTAAACTTTTTAATTATAAGTTAAGAAACTGAATAATACAAAGTTTGACAAATATTAATACTATAAAGAAACTAAAAGGCAAAAAAAATAAAAATATGTCAAATATTAAATAGTAGTAAAAAAATTTCAAAATAGTTAACATTATAATTAAACCTAACGTTAGAACGTAGTTGTCGTAAATATGATTAGAATTAAGGGGTTCAAAGTTGAACTCTTGGTGGCTTGGAGTCAAACAATTGGTTCCATTTTCGTTTGAGCAGTTTTTAAAACACTAAATGAAGTGCCTGAAACACTTCTTGACTTTAACGTTACTTTGGCCGTTTGCCAGGATGGGATTTATGTCCCAATCTTCATTTCAGTCGATATTTTTTAATTTCCGGGAGGGGGCTTCACTATTGAAGCCTACTAAAGCCTACTTATTGATGTTAGACGGACTGACATTAATATCTTTGAGAGTCATACCCACATAAATTTTTAGGTTTCAAATACTGATATTGACGCCAGTCGTGGTACAGGGACACAAAGCGTGCCTGTAAACGCCAAAGGTTATAGGTTCGACTCCCACTCTACATTATTTCCATTGCTTTTGATTTAATATTTTTATTTTCTTCGCTCTTGTGTCGAGGAAACACCACGGTGTTGATTTCCGCCACTCAACACACAATGCCGCATCAGCGGAAAATGGGGAACGGAGTATATTTATACAAGGTTCCCTCTGCCTATCCTGCTATGCGCGTGATACAGCGTGACGCAAAAAAAAAATGAAGCAGAGTAGAATAGACAATAAACGAAAATCCTTGCTAAAGTCAGGAAAGCTTTCTTTAGCTTCTTTATTTATAGAAATTCTTTTGTAGATTACCATACGTATCGTACTATTTCCTGGATCAAAGCAGATTTAAGCAAATAAACAAACTGAAATTCAATTGAAATATAAACAACTATGTACTCGTATGTTTGTTTACCACAACCAAAACAGTAATGATATCAAAATAAGACGTGAGTGTTGTATTTGAAGTGTTCATATTCTGGGCCAATCATAATTCTTGTTTCAACATATACAATGTAAATATAACAATGGAACGGAGTCGGAGCTGGGTGGGCTCATATCAGCGTGTGGCACTCGTGAGATAACGGAACTCTCTGTCTTTGTATACAAAAGTAAATTCATTAATAGGGGGTGGAATGTCTTGAATGAGCCTTCATCTCTAAAATTAAGAGTTAATACCAGGCAGCAACCGATATTATATAGTAACAGACGTACTCAAAATACATCATTTAATTTGTAACTAAGTAAAAGTAAAAATATTGTTCAACTTTTCTCAAATTGACATATTTTAATCTCGTCCTTTTTTTATTAATGTTCATGATAAGCTTTCACTCACACTTTTTATGCTGGAAAATTTTTCGTACATATTTCAAGGGAAATTAAATTGTTCGAAACTTTGTTGGACACTTTGTCGAATGAGTGCGAATAGACTGACAATGCGAATTCGAATTTATAAAAAGTTATAAATTGAATTACACTCGAAGAACGGAGAGCGGTTTTCGTATAAAGTAACCGCAAAGTAAACACCATTCAATTTTATTAGTAAGAACGAGCTCCCTTTGAAAATCCCCGGGAGGCTATCCCGTAAATCTCTATTTGTCGCAACTAAAACAGGTCACGGCGGCAGGCTATTACGCTCCCTAAACGCTGCCGAACTCCCTGTAGAGCGCTCTAATCCACTTCGAACGCGCTGGTGTCAAACGCAGGGCCGGGCTGTTTGTATTGTTTATTGTCGCGACGCCGCACGCCAAAGACGGCGTTACCACCACGAGGGCCTGTTCCAATTGATAGACCCGAACGCCCGGTCTCGTTCTAAACTATTGTATTCCCTTCCGTCCGCTCACTTTAACCATCTATTGCCGCAAATTCTTATATAAAATGGATATTTTTGTGTCCGTCTTCTCAACAAAACAAAATCTAAATAGCTTAAAGATTATTCACATACATATTCTAAGAAGATTGTGACAAAGGTTTTAACCTTTAAAAAGTAAATGTAGTATAAGTAGACAATTTTAACGGTATTAGTTAGTTCTAGAAGTAATTATAAAATACCAAGTGACGAATACAAACATATAATTCTATACAGAACCGTAACACAGACATTACAAAAATATTTAAAACGAAAATTACACGGCCCCCGCCGTAAACTCCACTTTGATATTAATTAAGCAACCTACTGAGTCGAACATTCCGTACCGTCGGATCGATCGGTGTTTGTTATACGTGAATAAAAAGTACAGAAAGCTGAATTGGAACAAAACACTTAAAACAATATACCGACAGAGCGGCAATCATTTCTGTTTTATCTCGGCTCGCTCACGCTACGCCGCGGAAACTGGTGTAATAAAAAACTAGCGTGTGTGTTTACGTGTAAAACACACACGCTAGGAGTTTCTGGATGTACGTGGTGCTATGGAGTATGGTCAAGTGTACATCCACTCGCCTAAATAAAACATTATGGTCATGTACCATGTAGAGTGTTAACAGCCCTCCCCAAGTTATATTTCAACCGTATGATATAAAAATTACAGGTACTTTTAAATGTATTCGTGTAAACTTGAGTTATATCATTGTTGTTATGTTGTATTTTTAGATATTTTTATGTGTCATGTCATTTTTATTATGTTTTTTTGTAGATGTTTGTATTTTTATATGCTTATTAAATAATGTTACTTTTAAAAAATCAATCAGCTTCACGCTGTGTCCGGCACACAGAAGGGTAGGCAGAGGGAACCTAGTGTTCAGACGACCCGTTCCCCACTTTCCGCTGAGTTTTGGAGGTATTGTGTGTTGAGTGGCCAACCAGTCGATTTTACAGTCACACTTTGTGCCCCTGCGCCACTACTGGCCTCACCTGGCTGTTACTTTTAACTATGGTGTAATAAGAAACTAGTCAGTTTGTGTTTACGTGTGTCTATATAGTCAAGTGTACATCGACTCGCCTAAATAAAACATTATAGTCATATCTCGTGTTATCAGCCCTACACAAGAATTATAAGAATTATGGTTATATTTCAACCGTATAAATATGCTTTTTGGTGCTTTTAGTATGTATTCGTGTATACTTGAGTTATTATGTGTATTTGTCATTTTTATTATGTAATTTTTTTGGATATTTGTAAATTTTTATGCTTATTAAATAATATTATTTCTAACTGCACAGATTATTAGTATTATCTATTAGTCATTTTGGGACTACGGACTACTAACTAAAAAAAAAATAAAAATGCTTCACGCTGTATCCAGCACAAAGCAGGGTAGACAGAGAGATCCTAGCTTTAAGGTACTCCGTTCTCCATTTTGTGCAGAATTCTAGAGGCATTGCGTGTTGAGTGACGGAACTTAACGCCGCGCTTTGCTTCTACACCAGAGCGAATAAATGAAAATGTAAATTTAAATAAATATTTCATTTCCTTGAGGGGGTATCGAACCCAGAACCAGTTGATTTTACAGACACACTTTGTGCCCCTGCTTTTAACTAACTAACCTTCTAAAAATCTATTAAGAAATATAAATAAAATAAAAAGTTTCAATAATCATAATTTTTAGATAATTTTGTGATTTTTAATTACTTTGCTTTTGTTTAGTTATAAAAAAAACAGCGAAGCAGCTATAAATAAATGCTTTTTTTAAGCGAGACGAAAAAGTTTTTATATCTTGATACAAAAGTATAAAATTTGGCAAAAAACATAATTCTAACACTCGTTTTTGAAGACATAAAATCTTTTAATTTCTGCGAGCTCTCAAGTTTTAAGACCGACGATTCGTTATATTTGTTCATTGTACATAGTTAAAGCTTAGTTTTGTTTGATATAGGATTTAAATGTAGAATATTATTATGTTTAAGTAGTAGCCAGTCATGGCGCCGCGGCACAAAATGTCACTGTAAAACCGACTGGTTGTGGGTTCGATCCCCACTTGAAGAGATGAAATATTTACTTAAATTTATATTTCCATTTCTTCGCTCTGGTGTCGAGGCAAAAACGCGGCGTTGACTTCTGCCCCTCAACACGCAATGCTTCCAGAATTCGGCAGAAAGTGGCGAACGGAGTGTCTTAACACTAGGTTCCCTCTGCCTACCCTGCTGTGTGCGGGATATAGCGTGAAGCTGATTTATTTTATTTATTTAAGTAGTAAAATACCTATAATTAAAGAAGTAAACACATTTAAATCACTGTAAATAGATTTGCTGTAGTTGAAGAAAACTTTCAAATCATTGTTCTAACAATAGTAGCAAAATGAAGAGCGAGTATTTGGCTTGCAAAAGTGCACTGGAGATTGCACAGTAACAAAAAGTCCGTTTTATTGTTTCAGATGTAACAAAGAGGAGGGATCGCAACGATATGACAATAAAGTCCTCATTTTTTATAATCTAAGAAACAACATTATGTAACGAGGACGATATTATTTTTATTTAAAAAATAATTTGTAAAGAAATGATGAATAATATCTAAGATAATTATGACTGCGGAAGCACGGCGGCGGAGAGTTGCCATGGAAACGGGGGGGCTGCCATTGGTTTCCACGTTCGCGCTTCTCACTATAGTTGCAGGTGAGTTGAATTGCCGGGAAGGGGAATATTTTATGATACAATTTAAAAAAAAAATACTGTTCTATTGTATAGAATGTTCGACTGAAGACGTAGAATATCATACACATTTATGCAAAATGAAAATGTCAGTATTTTTTTGCTTGCGTTCGTATAGTATAAAATACTATATGATAAAAATAGATATTGCTTTTATACTATTGCTTTTACCTAAGCCTTTTTGTCTGGCTTTAAAAATATATTTTGTTATTCTTTTATCAAAAAATTATACATTTTTCCCATATTAGAAAAGCAAAGAATTATATTACATTACAGGAGTTCCTTGACCGTTTTTTAAAATTAGTTATATCATTATTTTATTATTGTTTCCTTAGATATGGCTAAAGTGACATAAAAATACAGATCATTGGTTTGAACTAAACTCGGTCTCCAGAAAGCTCCCTGGATTTTGACGGTTTACGTTATAGTGCCGAAATCTCGCTGCACCTTGCAAATGCATGACTTGCAATATTGGAGAAGACAGCTATCTTTTCTTCTAAAATATATTCGTTTTAAAATTCTTTTCGAGATATATATTTGAAACATATTAAAAATATGACAGCCATTATTTTTTTTACGTCAATATTTAAGATATTTCAAACGTTTTAACTGTTTATTTATTTATTTATTTACACTTTATTGTGCACAATTATTCCTTAGGAAATAAAAGATATAAAAAAGAACAAAGATAGAACAATTGACACACAAAAGGCGGTCTTATCGCTAATCAGCGATTTCT
>DWQW01009760.1:0-12694 GCA_018249695.1 Heliconius erato demophoon | reverse complement strand
ACAAAAATTCCAAAAATGTTGGAAATGGATTCTGTTAATTATCCTTTAACACCCTGGCTAATTTTTTTTTAAATATTTTCAATGTACAGAAACGACTTTTCTACAGATTTATTATAAGTATAGATAAGAGAAAATAGAGTACACAAAGCTCTGGATGATGAAGTTAGTTAATATAAGTTCGTAAATTATATTTTTTTTCAACGCAACACTACCACTGTGTTCTTTCTGCTATATTTGAATGTTTTTATACCGTCTTGTATATTTTTAAAAAAAATCACGTTATTTTAACTATAAACAATCTTACTATACGAATTTTTACTTTATTAGTTCATAAAGCGATTACCAATGTAAACCGGATGTAACGTATTAGATAATTAAAATGTGATGAAATTATAATTTTTGTTGTAAAATTTGGAAGCCAGTGTTTAAAAATTTTAATTCATCGTGGTACCTTTCGGCTTTTCCATTTATTTTGTCCAAAATTGTGTGTATATAATATCTAATTTTCTTTGGGTCATATCTTCAATTATATTTTTGTTTGTTTTGCCTCGTTACCAGAGCGAGAAAATACAAATTATTAAATATTTTATTTCGAATGGAGCCAATTAAACTCAATTCCAATATACAATATACATATAATATGTGTTGATAATAAACTTCTTGATGAAGTAAAATAATGCTATTAAAATGGCATATTTTATTTTATGTGTACCTTATCTAATTAATAGTCTATATGTTGACTTTCTATCGACCTCTACATGAGTGCCATGTGCATGTAGAGAAATGATCTTATTACATAATTGTATAAATAAATGACCACTTTTAACCAATAATATACAATTTATATAATTTATAGCCATAATACTATTGTAACAGTAGATAGATGTTTATACTTTTTAGGGTTCCGTACCTCAAAACGGAACCCTTATAGGATCCCTTTGTTGACTGTCAAGATCCTTTATATCGAAATCGCGAGGAGATATCAAGCTGTTATTTTAAATATTCTATCTAGATCACGGTTGGAGCCCAAAAAAAATCTTGTTTTAAGTCAATCTTGCTTTTAAGTCATGTAGGCGTTTATGTACTCTTATTACTGCGTTCTATATAAAATTCAGCGCGTAATTAAAACCTAAGCGCGTAATGAAATTTGTTAAGAAGTGAGAACTTGCAATATAAAAAAAAATAAATGTTTATTTAAGAATTCAATTTTTTTGGATGTTTTATAGAAAAAAAATATTCAAGTTTATAATTGTAGTTCATTTCACACAAAATGAATTACTTTGTTAGTTTGTCAACTTTTATGAACTTTGGTTCGAAGCCCTCGTTATATTAATGTCCTCATTGATTGGGAATTGTGAAACGTGCATTAATAGGAGGATATTTTTTATGAAAAGGATATTTTAAATATATAAATTATCATTAATAAAGGCGACTGGTTATGGGTTCGATCCCCACTCGAGGAAATCTAATATTTATTTTTTATTTTCATTTCTTCGCTCTGGTGTAAAGACAAAGCGCGTCGTTGAGTTCCGCCACTTGATACGCAATTGCCTCATGAAATCGGCGGAAAGTGGAGAACGGAGTGTCCTAACACAAGGGTTCCCCCTGCCTACCAAGCTGCGTGCTGAATACAGCGTTAAGCTGATTTTATTTTTATATTTATCTCTATAATATGAGCGAAAAAAAAATCATTCTTCAAAATAAATTGTCTCACGTCATTATAGACTTGTATAGTTATTAATTATACAAGAGACGAAAACGTAAACGCCTTTATATCCATTTAGGATAAAGTTCACACGGATCGATCATACGTAGAATATATTTATAATAATTCGAGTGACCATGGGAAGTCTTGCTGCGTCACCCTGACTGGACATCAGACCGCCCACCGTCACCATGGCCCCCGCAACCATAACACCGTAACAAATAAACGTACCTAATATAAATCAAGAAATATTTTTGTGTTCACAACTCTACCGATTCTCCAAGCGGATGGACTTTATCTGTGTTTGGTGAAATAAATTTTACTATAAGAAGATTCCTTTCAAAATATTTGCAAATTTTATTAAAGTCGATTATATTAATTTTGACTTTATAATATTTCTATATAATTAATTTCTGCATACAGTTTAGGTAATTAGTGGTCTAATTTAATTTTTATTATATTTATATTGATAATATTTTTGCTTAAAAAATATAAATTTAGCAAAACTGGGGCAATGTATGGACAAAACAATTGTAGAAAAAATAGAAGCGGTAAAGTGAGTCAAAATTTCAAAATTGAATTTGGATTTTTGAGTGATTTCTACTTTTTTAGCTATTGGCTGTTGACACAAGTTGTTGTTTTTTTGTTGATATTTCAATTATTTGCCAAAAAAATATTATTTGAAATGTACCTATACTATTTATTAGTCTACCACCGTTTTTTTATATTTTTTTTATAAATTATATTAGCACAATAATCAACTAATAACTACAAATTATTAAAGATAATTTATTTGCTTTATTTATAGAATAGATTTATTCCTATCGATTTCGAAAATTCAATATGAAATCGATGCTTGGAATAATATCAATTTTGCTTATAATTTATATAAAATGGTAAGTTTAGTTTATTGTGAGATATTGCGTGTAGGTGATGGATGCTAAACTACAAATAACCTTCAACATAATGTATATAAATATGCGTAATACATAAAAAAAATATTAGCAAAAAAAATATAGCTTTTTTTTCTTCACTTTGTTGGCTGTGTATTTACTTACATATATAAAAACCATACATAAATATGTATGACATAATGTAGAATCGATTTTTCAAATTTTAAGTTAGATTGTAAGGGTATTTAAGAGTGATCTGTTGTGACTTGTGAGTTTACTTTGTATTATTAAAAATCAATTTACATAACATTATTTATTAAATATTTAATTATGTATTTATTTCAACCACCTGCACAGCTTTTTTGTTTCACTATTCAACCACTACATCACTTTTACAATAATATGTTAACTTAATGAAGATTGTGTTTTTTTTTATTTATTAGTAGTTATGTGCAATTGGATTATGGAAGTATTTCTTGTTCTGTCTCTTTTGCAGATTCGATCTCTGTTACTACTTTATTCTAATTATTATTATTTTAGTCATAGTAAGCTTAAAAAGCTTATATATCACTTTGTGTCTTATTTACCAAAAGAACCTATTCATAAAATCATAAATTAAATGATAATTTAAATAATATTTAATATGTTGTTAATATACGTTTGTATAACAGTAACGCCGCAGCAAGATCCAAAAACAACAAGATGCCGAGTCAACCGATAAAGCTGTATTATTTGCCGCCATCGCCACCTTGTCGGTCGGTCATGATGACAGCCAAAGTGCTAGGACTGGACCTCGATCTTGTACTTACAAATATAATGAAAGGAGAACACAAGACTCCAGAATATTTAAAGGTAATTTTGCCTTACAATGCAATATATAATTAGCTTCACGCTGTATCCCGCAAATAGCAGGGTAGGCAGAGGGAACCTAATGTTAAGACACTCCGTTCCCCACTTTCTGCCGGATCCTGGAGGCATTGCGTGTTGAGTGGCAGAACTCAACGCCGCACTTTGCCTCGACACCAGAGCGAAGAAATGGAAATATAAATTTAAGTAAATATTTCATCTCCTCGAGTGGGGATCGAACCCAAAACCAGTTTTACAGTTACACTTTGTGCCCCTGCGCTATGACTGGCCTTATGATAATGATTTAAATATATATAATTAATTTAAAAAAACTTAGATATCGAGTGTATGTATTTTTTTTGTTTTTTCCATAAATTGAATTATTATTTACTGCATAAAATATTAATTATAGCAATCTGTTTTCCAGATGAATCCACAACACACAATACCCACTATGGATGACAGTGGTTTCGTTCTATGGGAAAGGTCAGAGTTATTCATAATGTTTTTTTAATGTGCAAGGATATTTGATATATTACGGAATAAAGAAGTTTTGCCCAAATTTATCTAATTATTCCGAAGAAACATTTATACTAAAAATGAAAATATTAATTTAATTTTTTAAATGTTGATTGAATTCACGTTAGTATTTATGTATATAGGGGGTACCTCCTAAAGGTGATTTGGGAGACTAGGCACGTTTAACTAAAATATTTTAAGGTTTATTGATGGTCGATATTGTCGAAATTAACAAAGGGTGCAAAAATGGAAATAAATTAAGTGAAAGGTATTCATGGGGTGTATTAAGTACTTGAGATCGACATAATAATAAATAAAATCAAATAAAAATAAATATTTTGTTCTAACAGTAACGTATTTTTTGCATACAAAGCAACGAAAAACAAGATCATTAATATTATTATTTTTTTATAACTTAAATTGAAGGGGTAATGTGATCTTTTTACTTTTTTTACAGTCGTGCAATCTTAACTTATTTGGTAAATGCATACGGCCGTGATGATTCTCTCTACCCGAAGAACCCGCGTCAAAGAGCTCTCGTCGATCAACGGTTGAATTTCGATTTGGGCACTTTATACAAGAGATATATGGATCTTTACGTATGTATTTTATTATATTTTTTTATAGGAAAATAATTATATATTTTTAGTACATATTATTCTTGTATCTTATATATTTTGCTGGCGTCACGCTGTATCCTGCACACAGCAGGGTAGGCTGGAGACAGAAGAACTTAATTTCTCTGTTCCTCATTTTCCGCCGAATTCTGGAAATATCGCGTGTTGAATGGCGGAAATCAATGCCGCGTTATGCCTCGACATTAGAGCAAGGAAATGAAAATCATTTCTTCAAGTGGGAATCGAACCCACTATATATCGCGTTTACAGACCAACGCTTGTTGCCTCAGCACTGCGACTGGCCCTATTTTTACTATACGATGTAATTATAAAGCCTTAGTACATATAATTCTTGTAATTTATTTTTCTTCAAAACAAAGAAACTGACTTGTGAAATTATTTTACACGGAATATTTGCTTATAATATGTATATAGCAGGGTGACTTTCACACTTTACGCAGTAGCGGAACTCAACGCCGCGCTTTGCCTCGACACCAGTCAGTTAATCCGTTTATAATTTTATTTAAATTATGTCTATAGATGCCGATGCTATTTGCTGGCGCAGAATACAATGAAGAGGCAGCAGCGAAACTAAATGAAGCCTTAGATTGGTTAAATAGCATGTTGGAAGGAAAAGTTTTTGTCGCTGGCGACAATCTTACTGTAGCTGATATTTCAATGATCGTCGTTTTTTCTAACTTAGAGGTATGTTTTGTTTCAATATTTCATAGTTTTGTGTAGATTTTTATTTAAAAGCTAAAGCGGTTTCATGTTATTACCCGCATACTAGCGGTAGGCAGAGGGAACCTAACAGAAAGCGAAATTCAATTCTTCACTCTCAATCAGAATGGGAAACTAAAAATAATTACAGATCATTCCCCCTAATGGAAATTGAACCAATAACCATTGTGTATGTAGGTAGTTAGCGATAACAGATAGATTTTTTTTAATGAGATGAGAACTATGAGATTACCGCCATGTGGGTTGTCAATGCGACTATCGTTGTGCAGATAGTGGTTTTAATTAAAGGTTTAATAGCGAAAAGCGACCAACATCTTAGGAGGTTATTGTTTAGCTGTTGGATGAGAAAGCAGTGTTACTTGAGACGGCGCGTATTGTGACGAGGTTCCTCTCTCTGGAGCCCTAGCCATCACTCTCTTAATCTCAGAGGAGTGCTTTTTTCCCGATTGCTAAGGAAGGGTTATGTGTTTCGCGCGTATCTAGTATGTATGTATGTATGTAATATTCTTTATTACCTCATATATCCAGAACCGCTGAACGGATTTACATAATTGAGGTATCGTTAGATTCGTCTGAGCAATTTATCCTAATAAACTATTGGGCTTGTTTATTTTCATTTTAGTTTTATGCAGTCAAGGTTTATGTTTTTATAAATATTTTTTTATTGTATTTTTAAATGTTTTTGTTTTTTATAACAGTTTATATTTCAAAATATAACATTTATTTCTCTTATATAATAAAAGAGTATAATGTGTTTTCTACTAAATCACCATACCTAACGTAGGTATTTTCTAATACAAGTATGTAGAATTTACTCGAGTTCTGGCTTTATCAAGTGTAAATTACCTGCATAGTGGTGGTCACTAGGTCAGTTTGTTTATCGCCTGATTATTTCTATTTAGCAAATGTGTATTGTGTTGCAATAATAAAATGAGAAATAATTTTAATTTTTTTTAGCCAATGCTCTTGTAAATTGTAAATAACGAATAATCATTTATTTTTAAAGCTGACTAACTTGGTTATTAGGTTAGTTAAAAAATAAAAGTGTTTTCATATATTTTTACAATAGCAGTTAAGTATAGGATAGATATATTATGACGTATAAATATTAGATCATCTTGTTTTCATGAATCATTGAAATTCTAGGATTTTATAAAAAAAAATTCATATGCAGAGATGGGTGTTGGTATATTTGGTACAAAATAACAGTAACGCTTTGTATTACAATTACCTCATATACGCTACGTAAAACCTTTAGTCATTTCTTGTGCTTGTCCTCGAAATATTTATATATACCGATTTACCTTTAAAAGGAATAGAGGACAGAAAGAATAGAGAACAGAAAACTTTAAAAATAATAGAGGATATAAAACGGGAAATGCTGTATCCCGTATTGCAGTATTAGTAGGGTAGAGAACCTAGTGTTAGGACACTCCGTTCTCATTTCCGTTTCCGTTGCCCACTTTACACCGAATTCTGGAGACATTTGTTGAGTGCCGGAACTCAACGCCGAGCTTGCCTCGTTGCTAGTACGAGGAAATGTAAATATTAAATATTTCATGGCTCCGAGTGGGAACTGAACCCACAACCTGTCACGTTTACAGTTTCACGCTTGGGCTACCTATGCCACGACAGGCCTCGATATGTATGCCAGTCTATTTGTATGCCGAGTAGAAAGAGAGAAAGAAATTATTTAAGTTAGGTAGTTAACAAATATAACTACATCGAGGGCGGTCGTGGCGCAGAGGTACAAAATAACTGTAAAATCGACTGGTTGTCGGTTCGATCCCCACTCGAGGAAGTGAAATATTTATTTACATGTATATTTTCATTTCTTCGCTCTGGTGTCGAGGTGAGGCGCGGCGTTAAGTTCAGTTCACTCAGCACGTAATGCCTCCAGAATTCAGAAAGTGGGGAACTGAGTTGCTTAACGTAACCCTCTGCCTATCCTGCTATATGCGGGATACACAGTGAAACTGAAAAAAAAGCTACTTACATCCATACTTATTTAAATTTTTGTTTACAGGCTTTTGGATTTGACTTCAGTGCACACGAAAATGTCGCAAAATGGTTCGAAAGGACGAAAAAGGAACTAGAACCTTACGGATATGTAGAGATCGACCAGGGCGGTGCTAAAATGCTCGCCTCATTCTTGAAGAAGGATAAAAAATAATTTTATTGTTATTTCATTACCTGTGGTTGCAATAAAACGTATAGCATACTTACTTATTGTTTTTCTTATCGTTCGTTTGCTTTGGCTTTGGCGCTATAGGCATTATTGAAATTTAAAATAGTTGCAACTTATATTGATATCATATTAATTAAATATTACACATAGCTCATATAAAAATTGCCAAAACCAAAAAAGATAAAAGATATTTTCATTTCGTGGTTTGGTAAGAACTAGTAAAAAGCAAAAGTCCTCCGAAAGTACTATCCGATACAAAATGTTTTCAATCGAGCGGAAAGTGGAAAATATAGTATTTTATATATCCAGAAATAAAAGAGAAAAGTGGATGATCCATATGAGTAATATATGAGTAATAAAATCAGCTTCACGCTGTATCCCACACACAGGCACAGAGTTCGCATAGGGAACCTAGTGTTAATACACTCCGTTCGCCACTTTCCGCCGAGTTCTGAAGTGGGGTAACTCAACGCCGTGCCTCTACACCAGAGTAGTACAATTATAGTAACAAGGTGCAAGTTCGTAACTTCCGATCGCACGAGAATATCCTGGTTGCTAGGATCACAGAGGGACAAAATTTATATATGGTCGTAATACCTATTGAATTAGTATCTATCGAACATTGCTGTGTTTATTATCCTGTTTTATTTGAGTATTTGTAGAAACAAAAATCAAAAAATTATACTTTCTTTTTATTTTTCACGCTGTATCCCGCATATAGCATAGGCAGAGGACACGTGGGAATCTAATGCTAAGACACTCCGCTCCCATTCAGACACTTCCGTTCATTATTTTCTGTCGAACTCTGGAATCAGTGCGTGTTGAATTATGTCTGTATGAGTGGCGTAACACAACGCCGCGCTTTGCCTCGTTACCAGAGCGAAGAAATAGAAATATTTCTAAATATCTATATATTCATAAAAAAATGTCTACTTACATTTTTAAGGTTTATTTTTCTGATTTTATTAGATAATGCTTATTTTTTTAATTTAAAAATACATAGCTGAATCTCAAATTTTTCTACAGGTATTTTTGTGGCGTTTCTGTACATTGAATATATTTACAAGATAATAATTGAAGTGGTTTTAGAAACAGTTATAGAACCCAAATAGACAAAAAAATGTCTGTTTGTTTGTCTGTTTGTACGCGCTAATCTCCGGAACTACTAAACGGATTTGAATAAAACTTTTTTTTTATTGTATAACTACTAAGTCTAGATAACATATAGGCTACAGTTTATTTTGAAAATCTGGATACCTGATGTGGAACCTTAACAGCCTGTCTAAATTATAAGAGATCTAAATATACTGCCTTAGAGAAAATTGGACAACATGACAAACCTTTTCCATGAATGTAACCAATATGAAGGTCAGGAGTACATGACGTGGAACCCTAGCAGCCCATCTAATCTCTAAAAGATATAAATATAACGTCTTTGTAAAAGTTGATCAGCATAATAATCATTTTCTGTCCATATAATAAAAATGAAGATCTGGAGCAGCTAATATGGAAACCCAACCGCCCAGATAAACCTTAAGAGATATGAATATAATGGATTAGGAATAGTAGTTCTGCGTGGTCAGTGTTGAATGAAGTGAGGTTATTATTCTTAAAACATGAGCTAGGAATAACTCCACGAGGTGAAGGCAGTAACAGTTGGTTTTAATGATAAGTATATTATAGAAGACTTTACTTCGCCCCTAAAGAATAAGTACGATCTTTGATGGACGCTCCTGCATCCCCCGATTAACACAATTCTATTGCTTTTATAGTCTTTTTCACCTATATCTGCCCTCTTTTACACGAATTTGCTAACAGTATCATAAATAATTCGTTTTGCGTATCAATGCTCAATATATATAATTATAAATATTAAGTATCAACATTGGTCTATTTCAAAACAATTAAAAATCTTTATAGAAATTACGATAATGTAGAAAAAAAAAACATATTGGAAGTCATTATAGTTGTCAGTCAAGTCTGTTTATTTAATGAATAATAATATTGTAGTTCAAGCGGGCGAAACGGCGGGCGAAGCCGCGTGCGGGCCGCTGGTTGTAAAAATAAAATATATATTTTCATTGAAATGTTAGAAGGAAAATATATTATAATTTATGTATGAAAGTTATAATGAATTAGTGGTGCGGTTGTCACAGCCAGTAGTTTTATCGAAGGAGAAATCATTTTTCATAAATGTTTTTAGTATTCATTGTATAGGCAAACAAATTTGATGTCATTGTATACGAAGAAACGTAAATTATGTCGAAATTTGTGCACATTGAATTTCCGGATTTTTTCTTACTTTTGATTATTTTCTTTCCGAGGCTGAAAAGTTCAGAAAACCTAACTTCAGGGCGACAACGACTTGTTGACCGTACTATACCTACCATTAATATAAACAATATGAGACATAAAAAACAATTACGAATAATAAAACGAATATTTTTAAAAGACGTCCTTCTGGTTCGGTGTATATTCTATGGCTGGAATAGCGGTGGGCAGCCGTAGCCGTACACCAGAACAATGCGCAGGCGCACGCGGACGGGTCGCGCCGACATACCTTTTCGCGTTTTCAAAACAAAACTGACGATCGATTGTTTCAAATTGAAAATTTAACAACACGAATAAGCATAGTACCTATATAATACGTAAACATAGTGGCCGAACACCGGCGAAGCGATACTCTTTTGTATGTCGACGACAAAATGGGAAATGTAGCTTGTGTTTGTGAGAACTGAACGTTCGGATGGATTTGACTAACACGATGATTACCGTAGGTATTTTTTTTTTAAATCAAATCATAATTAAATAAGATACTCGATTAAAGGTATTCTGTTTTAAATTTAGCTAGTTTTATATATATAAATACTCGTTTGTATAGTATTATTTCAACAATGAAAAGGACAAGAGTATAAAGGATGTAATCATTATTTAATAGCCACGCTGTGACTATTGTTGTATTGTTATCAAGCGACATTACATCTTATATGTCATCTGTATATTAGTATGTATCAAGTTCAATTAAGTACGATTGTTAGGTGTGGTTCAGGTGTAATTAACGAGTTAAGTAGATATATCATTTATTTTTTTTGCTGTAGCCAACATATAGAAGGGTAAGCAGAGGGAACCTGGGACCCCAGTGTTAAGACACGTTCCCATTAAGATACTTCTGTTTTCTACAGTCCGCCCAATTCTGGAAACATTAAATGTTGAATGGCAGAATTAAAAGTCGCGCTTTGCTTCGTCATCAGAGCCAAGAAAATTAATATTAAAATATTTTATTTCCTCCAGTAAGAATTGAACCCACGACCTGTCGAGTTTACAGTGGCACATTTGTGCCCCTGCACCACTATTTATACAAGATATAAATCTTATAAATGTTATCATTATTGTATTTGGAAGTTATTTCCGTTTATAAAAATATCTGTAATATTCATGAAGATATCTATTGTATATAACAGATGTAATAAAAACACAGCGGTGAATCGGTACTTATTATATTTATTTATAAATTTTGGCAGAGATTCTCCTTATAACGCACACGATACAAAAATCAACTCCAAATGCGGTGTACGGCTAATTTATACAATTTTCTCCCACCCTCTGGTATTAAAACGTCAGCTGTCAATGTCAGCATTGGCGGGCTCGGCTCTTTGGCAGGCATGGCTGGCTTGGCTGGCAGGGCTTTCGCTGGCATATGCGGCTTAACGTTACAATCGGCCATCCTGTAACAATTGCTCCCGCAATGGGAACACAACAACATGGTTAACTTTCAAGTAAATCGATTAGATCTTCTGTGTCTAATTGGTCATCCGAACTGCTGGCACTGTCAGATATAGAAGCTACACTGCGATATGGCCTTATAGAATCGGCGGACACTAATCCTACAAAATTTTTATACCCTCTTAGCCCCTTGATACTTCTAATTCTATATCTGTCATTGCCAACAACTCTAGTCACAATATAGGGGCCTGAATAGATGTCGTCTAACTTTGAATTAACCCTAGCAGCGCTATTAGTAGGAGCTTGCTTCCAGAGGACTAAGTCACCCTTTCGGTAAACGTTACAACTTTTGCGACGTTTATCAAAGTTACGCTTCATTCTAGCACTAGCGTTTTCTATACGTTGTTTTGCTTTAGTTCGCCTAGTTTCAATCGGCTCTTGTACCCTATCCGAGACTGATACGTCGCACCTGGATTTACCACTGCGTGAAAACATTAAATCATAAGGCTTGAAGCCCGTGGTATCATTTAAAGTATTGTTTATGCCCCAGATGATATCTGGGAGGCAATTCGGCCAGTTATTAGAGGCTTCACTGGGGTCTGACGCGCGTAACGCATTAAGGATCGTTCTATTAGTACGCTCGACTTGTCCGTTTGCTCGCGGACAGGCAATCGCAGTTAACGTATGCTTAAATTGTTTGTCAGTACCAAATTTTTTGAAATTTCTACTTGTGAAAGCTTTACCATGATCAGTTACGACTCTATCCGGATAACCAAATAAAGCGAAATTTTTTTTAAGTCCTTTGACAGTTTCGACCGAATTTACAGTTCGAGTTGGCTCCACAATAACAAATTTCGTAAATGCATCCGTTATTACTAACATATATTGGTAGCCTTTTTTTGTCTTACAAAACGGGCCTAAATGATCAACGTGGATTACTCGAAAAGGTTCATTTGGCTTAGGGATAGGATGCAACATACCTTCTTTTTTTCCATGTTCACCCTTACCGTACGCACAATACAAGCAAGCTGTTACATATTTTCGGATAAATTTTGTCATTTTAGGGAACCAAAAATCTTTTTTAATTAAATCCATTGTACGCTTTAGACCAACGTGACCTATTTCATCGTGATGCATTTGAACTATTTTCCATCTAGCCGGTCCTGGGACGACAAGACGATTTCCATTCAGCGTTTTTCGATACAGTCTAGCATCCACTATTACAAAATCATTTGTTAAATTAGTGGTCGCGGTACCACTTTTTAATTGTTCGATAATATTTTTCAGTTTATTATCCTGCGACTGAACGGTATAAAACCAGTCTGATACTTCTAGACGATTTATATTAATGGCATCAATTGGATTTCTACTAAGTGCATCAACGTGTTTCATACGCTCACCGGGCCTATACTCAACACTAATATCGTACTCTTGGATTAATAACCACCACCTTGCAATACGT
>DWQW01009759.1:0-12694 GCA_018249695.1 Heliconius erato demophoon | reverse complement strand
CTGGGGGAGGCCTATGCTGAGAAGCAAAACAAACTATTTACCGATGTCTAGATATAAGTATCTTATTATATATTGTAAAACATTTAAGTTTGTTAATAAAGGCTATTTCTATTCTATTCTATTCTATACAAAAGGTAAATCAAAATACGTAGGAAAATAACGTGATTTTAAACATATTTTGTTATGTTATTTATTTGTATTAATGAATAATAGTGATAATTTCGTTTATAAGAGGATATCCCTTCAAAAACATAAATGTGAAATAAGAGTCAAGCTAAATGTTAAGTAATGCGCCGTTCGTTTCTTCACTGACAAAACTATTGTGTTCCTTCAGGATAAAATTTAAACTCTAAATTTGGCTATTTTTAACCACCAGGCACCAAATCAAATACGAGTATAAACCTAATATTCCAGTACGGCCTGGAAGTACACTAACCTGCAAATATAATAAAACCTGTACGTAAAAAATAATCAAGTGAAATTTAGAATGTGATTTTTTTTAATTATTCAACGTAAACTATTATCTCATCAAATACATAAATGTGAAGTGAGAGGTAAGTTCAATGTTGAGTACGACTCACCGACATATAAATCGAAGATATGGGTGCAGAATTCACACATTCACACACAGTATAGAATTGAAACTCAAAATTTCCCTCCTATTTCATATTTATGTATATGATAATTGTTTACGTTTGGTAATTTATCAGCTTCAGGCTGTATCCCGCACACAGCAGGTTAAGCAGAGGGAACCTAGTGTTAAGACACTCCGTTCCCCACTTTCTGTCGAATTCTGGAAATATACATTTAAGTAAATATTTCATCTCCTCGAGTGGGGATCGAACACAACCAGTCGATTTTACAGTCACACTTTGTGCCCCTGCGCCACAACTGGCCTCAAAAAAAAATTATAAAACCTATTGATAAAATACTTAAACAAAAAACGAAAAGTATAATATATACATGTATATTATTGACAAAATAATGTCAAAGAATGCAACCCATTATATTAATTTCATATGGTTTTAAGTTAACTTCTAAGGTATATCCGGAACAGTTATTGATCATTATTCTTTAAAAAAAACTTCTATTTACTTTTTCGTTAAGAAATTCAAGCAGCAATAGTTTTTATTTACCTATTTGTCTTCATTCCATTTGTGGGTAACTTTTATAGGTATTAGTTGAAAAGTAGCTTACGCTGAGACTATTGGAGCTCAATCGACTTTAGTTGAAATACCATAAATGTAACTTTTCCAATAAACTTTCGCGGTTTACCTTTTGCCAGACGCTAACAATATTTGTGCATTAAAATACATTGAAGTAAGCCAATTTTTCAAATTTTAGATACCAAACTTACGTATTAATAATGTGTACTCAATAATATTCCGATATGGCGCATTTATTACATTTATTTGTTACAGTGTTATATATTATTTAACTTTTTGAATAATTATTTCATTCATAGAAATTTATAACGAAATTTGTATTTATGTGCTTTCCGAGTTTCAAATCGGAAATAATAATATTTAAACTTTTAACATATCTCCAGCTGATATTTAAACGAAAAGTTTTGTTTAATAAGGTACTGGGTTGCGATTGTGTGAAAAATATTTTTTTTTAGCACAAATATGATCAAAAACTACAATTGTTATTTAATAATGAAATATGAGCAGTAATTTTAAATCAAAATAAATCATTTGTGTAAATAACGATACATTTTGGTAGAATCTGAACATATATAAACGGCTCAAGGGCCCAAAGTGTGGCTGACTGTAAAGGCGACTGGTTATGGGTTCGATCCCTAATCGAGAAAATGAAATATTGATTTAAATGTATATTTCCATTTCTGCGCACTGATGTCGAGACAATGCGCAGCGTTGAGTTCTGCCACAAAACACACAATGCCTCCAGAATTCAGCCGAAAATGGCGAACGGAGTATCTTAACACTAGGTTCCCTCTGTCTACCCTGCTGTGAATGGGATACAGTGTGAAGTTGATTTATCATGATTTATGGCGTGTGTAATTTGACTTTTTTATATAAATACAGCTTTTTTCACACGTACAAACATATATCAAAATCATTACACAGTAAAAATAAATCTTAAACAAGGAAATAAAGATAATAAAAAGATAAAGACACGATATAAGTCTAATCTTTATTTCCCGAGACCATATGATATAGTGGTTTGAGGTGTGCAATGTGACGTGCGTACATTACAAAACCCCTCAGCTATTTCACGTTTTCTGTTCCATGTTAAAGCAATTTCGTCTGAAATACGACGTCATTGTTGTTGGCGTCGATCCTGGAAGAGTGGGGGAAGGGGCGGTACCACAGCGGAGACAGTGACGTGTAGAGCTAAATTTCGTATGTTAGAGTGAAAGATATCTTCAAGAGTACTGTTTAAGTAACTTTGTTTTAGCTTCTCCTTTTTTATTTCAAAATTAAATTAAAAATATATATTAAATTACTGGTGAAATCAACCGTTGATGTTGATTTTACTTTTTGGTTTATCTGGTGGCCAACAATGAATGCAACCATCGATTTTAATTTTGTTTTGATTTTGATTGTTTTGACCTTGGAGAATTATAATAATAATAATAGTAAGAAGCTTTTAATTTATGGAAAAACTTTTATGGTAAATTTTATTAAAAAAATGTGAGAGTTTAAGCCTCAAAATATACCTATAATATATACATGGCCGTTTGTGGTGTATACTCATTACTGATTCTTGTTGTCAATCGACCTGCACTCTTTATAATTATCTATTCTTTTTGCTAAACTAGGGCACTAAATGTAAAATGTTGACTTTTTTTGCTAAATTTATGAAATGTATAACTAAAGAAATAATTGATTAACAAATTGGTAACTTATCTAGAGATATAAATAACTTAACTTAACTAAAAATAGTATACAAGTATTATATAAACATATATTATATTATTTATTTCTCTTTAAATTCTCACTTTTGGTAGAGAAAGGAACATAGAATGCCTGCATTTCTCTCCCCATTGACTATGTTAAAATGAAAAAAAAAAAACATGAACATAACATGAAATAGCATTAAAAGATAAAATCAACCAACTCTAAAGATACATTAAAAATACAGAACATATTTCTAAGCTCAACGTTGTTACAAAAATAATGATTCATGTTATGGATCCTCATTAAAAGAAATTTTGTTTGCATAGAAAATAATAAAATGGTAGATTGTTAAAATATTCTTCGTGTACAACCTCTGGGAAAAAGTTATCTCATTGACGAAGTATTACTTAAAATAAAATATTTTGAGAATTTATTTCATTTGTATATAAATTAGAGATTCAGAAGGTAGAGGAAAGAACAGCTATTTTCAAGAACAGACATGAAACTTTACCTCCAAGTAATTTAAATATAATATCTCCTCCTCCTTTAATACCTCCAATTGGTACAGCCACAATTGTATATTATAGAGGTATATTATATTTAAATTGTTTTCATTTCTAACGTAGCGTTGAGTCCCACCTTTTAACAAGTAACGTCAAAGTCTTGACTCTCAGTCTGTCATCTTGTTGCCTACATGCTATGGAGGATAAGCCATGAAAATAAAAAATATATATATTTTTCAGCGTGATAGACATTTTCCTACATATTCCGTGAATATTAACACAATTTGAGAGTATTTTTACATGGTAAAGGTATGACAATTGATGGCAAATGAGTACTACTCATTTCTGAAATAAATTATGTTTATTTGTTATATTTATTCCCGTGTACTCATATAATGACATTAAAAAGTATCATACTACACGGTCCACTATCAATAGTATTTAACCCTCTGCGATTGACATGGTAGTCCCGTAGACACTGCGAAATATAAAATTCGGTTTATTGTCAGTGACTTTCAAATTTAAGCACCGATAGTGTCTGACAGGTGGTCGCAGGAACCCACGGGTGCAGAGAGGGAGAAAATGGTTATATTTTGGTGTTGGTCTGTATTTTAGAAAATGTGTTTTTAGAATTTGATTTCATTTATATTAGATATATAATTATATACACATGTATATTTAAACTAATGTTAAAAAATAAAATAAATTTGTATTGTAATTTATGCTTGTAATAAAGAGCCAAAATCTAACAAGGACTTTTTCTTCCTATCATATTCTAAAAATGGAGAATCATACAAGAGACTTCGTTATAATTGCTGACTTTATACATACATATATCTTGAAATCTTACGGAAGATGGAGTGAATAAGGTGGATAAGAAATGCTTTATTTGTTATTGCAGTAAAACTCTTCCAGCTGCTTATCTTCGAAAAATCCTAGACTAATAAGCTTTATATTACATTAAAGTTGTCCTGACAACGACGCCAAATTGAAGAGACAGAATAAAAAATCTTGTTTTATTAAATATAGCAAGAGATTTAGTGATGAATTATATGAAAAACTGAAAAAAAGAAACTGAATATTCAGTGAAAATTATCAAAAGAGACTTATAATGTCACTAGGCAGATTACAGACCAGAATATTCTTCCCCCACCACCACACAGTTGTATTCAAAGAAATGAGAAAGAAGTAGGTATGTCTTATTTGTCCAACAAAAAATAAAAAATAGACTAAATATTGTTTCTGTAATAGTTCAAAGACAATTTCCCTTTGATAATTGTGAAAAAGGGTGTAATTTTGAGATGGTCTAATTTGTATTCTATGATTGAATGTATTTAATATTCCCTAGAATTATTAAAATAATAGTCAATTTTAGAAATATCTAATATTCAATATATTTTTGTATTTTTTTTATGTTATGTTGATTTAACTTTTTTCTTTTATGGAATATATAATCTAGACAATAAAGATATAGATTACTATTATGTCACATCTTCGTACAATAAAAAGTACCTCAACTCTCATTTGGGTGAGTGGTTTCAAATATTAGCCCAGACGGATGAATAAAAATAGTCACTTGGGGTCAGGCAACGTACAAATAACCACGTATTAGAGAATCCATTACTTACATATCTATTTTTGCTTTAATTTGATATCTATGAAAAGAATAATATTATATATTGTTCCATGATATTTTCTTACATAAACGTAAGAAGCCTACCATTTTTTTAATCTTTTTATTATACAATCAATTATATGGACATTCGTTTATCCGAATGCCTAACAATTAATCCTGTGTACCGTTTAAATCAGATTCACGCTGTATCCCACATACAGCAAGGTAGGCAGAGGGAACCTAGAGTTAAGACACTCCGTTTCCCACTTTCTGCCGGATTCTGGAGGTATTGCGTGGTGAGTGGTAGAACTCAACGCCGCGCTTTGCCTCGACACCAGAGTGAAGAAATGGAAATATAAATTTAAGTAAATATTTCATCTCCTCAAGTTTTATTATATAGCATTTCAACTGTTGCTGGACCATTAAAACAAAAAATTGGATTGCCTTACTCAAACAAAAATGTTATATTTACTTCTTAGTGATATCTACGATTATTTCTCGTTAATGTCTCTCATAACATAGAAAATAATTTCTAAATCCTTCTACAAAAGGACTGCTATGTCCTATTCTGTTATTTGAATAAAACATTACGTATAAATTTGTTATTTCCTAAAAATCTATCAATCAAACAAAAAATCGTCATGACTGACTTCATGCAAAATGAAAAAAAAACAAAAAAAATCTGTCAGAAATTCAAAAGTGAAAAGGGGTGATTTATATATGGATATAAAAGGACAATAAATCTTTGTTTCAGGGAAGCAATGGATAGCGGGGTATTCAAAATAGAATTCATTTGTTTTTGATAGTATGAATATTTAACTATGTTTGTACTAAGTCATTACTTTTTTACGTTATCTTTATTTCTAAAATATTCGGCATTGAGTGATCTAACTCGCAATAGGTTTGGATTATATTATAATATGTGTCAAAAACATACGAAAGTGTCGAACTATAAAATCATCGCGTTCAAACACATTCTTAGTCTCAACGCAACGCAAAATAATGAATATTTAAAAGAATGAATATAGCAATCATTTAAAGACGTCGTGGCACAGGGTCATAAGTGAGCGACTGTAAACGTGACAGTCGTGGGTTCGGTTCCCACTCGGGGGAATAGCAAAAGGCAAAGCGCGGCGTTGAGTTTTGCCACTCAACGTGCAATACCTCGAGAATTCGGCGGAAAGTGAGGAACGGAAGTGTCTTAATTGCAACGGAGTGTCTTAACACTAGGTTCCCTCTGTCTACCGTGTTGGATACAGCGTGACGCTAAAAAAAATGCAATTATCCATGTCATTAATAAAATGCAGAAAAAATCACAGACAAACACGCCCAGTGCCATCCAGAGCGGAAAAGTGAGAATAATTTAAATTAACAATTCCCATCGGGCTTGCAACGAGACGCTGACCCATTACGCCATAATGGCCTTAACATTTCATCACTAAGGTAAGTAAAATTTATTTCCTTTACTAAAATTCCAACACTCTCAACACTTTTATTTTTTATATTTTTAAAAATCTGCTTACATAATAGTCTAAGTAAAAATTTACAATGCAAATGAAAAAATGAAAATGAAAATTTTTGAGTATATAAAAAAAATAACCATACATTTGTAGTTCATTTCATGTATAAAATGAGTACATGCACTCATGGGAATGTGCAAACTTAAGTTGGTCAACTTTTATAAGTTACTAGAGGGCGCGCGCGGCTTCGCCCGCTTATTAGGAGAGAATTCTAAAAAAACCGGAAAACACGTATTCAATAAAATATTTTTAACAGTCTGAATTTAATTTTTTATAAAAATCGGTGGCAATTTAAAGATTTTTCCATATAAACTTTCAACCCCTTATTTGAACTCTTTGGGGGTGAGTTCTTAAAAACCATGAAACAGGTGTTCAATGAAATATTTTTAAGAGTCGGAATTTCAAATTTTATAAAAATCGGTGCAGATTAAATTTTTTTTCCATACAAACTTTCAACCCCTATTTCATCCCTTTAGGGTTAAAATTTTTCAAATTCCCTTCTTAGTGGATGTCCAGAATATGACAATAAACATCTGCCCAAATTTCACGTTTCTACCATCAGCGGTTACGGCTCTGCGTGCGTCTTACCTCAGTCAGTCAGCACAAGTCCTTTTATATATATAGATAATTTCCGTTGACCTACAACCCTGAAATAGTTACGAAAGTTTCGGTGGGTGAGTCCGACTCGTACTTGCTGGTTTTTTTTTAAATAAGACTAGTTGCGTCCGCAGCTTCATTTATGTGAACTTCCACATGCAGTAATGGGGCAAAGATAAAAGACACTCCCTTATCCAGTTTCCACTGCACTTTGTCATATCGAAAGTGAGGAAATAAAAATATTTAATATGATCCTATCTCTAATTGTGATACTATCTAATTTACAATTATCGCAATTACAAGCAGTAACAAGCTTGTAAGAAATTTGACGTACAGCTTAGTGGTCAGAGCGTTTGGACGGTTTCAAATAGGCGCCAAAATCATCGATGATCGTGATTTGAGCATTATAAAAAAATATATACAAAAAAAAATCACTCAAATCTGTCTAGTAATTTCCTAAATTTGTACGCATATATATTCTACTTTCTAATAATTTAAATATTAAACGTAAATAAACACATTGTCACTAGTGAGATTTGAAGTTCCAATCAATGTTTTAGAAATATCGTGTTTTGATCATATTTTAAATTTATTTACGATTACAAAGATACCAAATACTTACACATTAAAAATAAATTAGTTTATACAAATTATATATAATTATTTTATATTTGTTTTAATTTAGCATAAGTAGTTTCATTCACTTCTTTACCTTCTTTTGTATAGAACCTTCTTATATAGAACAAGTAACTGAAAGTAGTATGAAAGAGATTTTTGTGCTTTTGAAATTGTGCTTTTGGAAGTTTATGAGGTTACGTTTGCTATTCAAATTCTTGAACAATATTATATATTTTTTTCTCAACTTACTTTCGAGTTGAACATTATTATATGACATATTTATATAATACAATTGATATTGAGTAGTTAATAATGTGTAATTATAATAATTGGTCAGTCCATTTTATTTATTAGCAGTAGTTTTATAGTTTGTACGTATACTATTTCCACATTTAATTTTCGGGATTTTTTTGTGAAAATAAGTTTGATGCGTAGATCTGTGTGTGTTGAATCTTTGGAAACTCATGACTGATTATTGTATCATTTCCTATGATTTATTATGTGATACTTGATGAGGCCCTAAAAAAATAATATTTTTTAGCTAGTTGTCACCTGCAACTTTGTTTCGCAATCCAATTTCATACCTTTGCCATACTAATCCAATTTCATACCTTTGCCATACTATTTCCATGTGAAGGTACTGAACATTGCACTTAAAAAAGCGAAACTCTACAACCATCGTGTTTATAGTCAAATGCTGCGCCACGATAGTCTCAATTTACAATTATTTTCATTTGTTTGTGTTCTTGTAGATCACTCCCTTATTACTTTTTCTCCTTTTACAGCTCAGATGTGCAAAATTTCAAAATCAGATACTACGTTCTTAAGCTTAAATAATAATTGTAAGAAAAATCTTTTAAATTCACCCAGTAATTATGAAGATGTGCATTTTCTATTCGTATATCATAAATGAACAAACACACAGACAACATTCAAAAAATCATATATTATTATGGTTCGTTTATTGAGATTTAACTATAAATATAAAGATATTTTCATTATATTTTCGGACAATTACTATAAAATTAAATTGATCATAATGTTTTATGAAGAAATAGTTAAATTAAAATATAGCTTATAACATTTTTTTATTTAAAACTACAAAAGAGAAGTCAATAAATTACAAAGAAAACATTTGGTTTTATCTTATTCGATGTTAGCTCTGGAACTACCAGCATTATCAACCGACCGTATCGTTACACAGGTGTTGAACGAAAGGACCGACTTTCTTCCATTCCCGACTTAAGGTACTATTCACAACTTGGTTCGACGTCGTTCCTATCGATTTTAGATTAAGGAACTTCGAACGCCAGTAAAAAACATTCCATAATAAATTTCCTCGACTCCATTTATGTAGGACACGATTTTTTAGTTAAATCCAAATAATTTTTGAGCTTTAATTCAATTTTTAGAAAATTTTGTTACGCTATCGATTGAAAATAAAAATGGAATATTGGCTTTGTTTACGATTAAATATTCACCGTTGCGATCCATGCGAAACTGGCTTTATCCATACGGGAGCGTTGTCGACATTTCAACTTACCCTTTCAATTTTTTATTTCGCAGTAGTTGGCTTCGGTACAACAATTGTTCAGACTTGTCGATGAGGCGTACGAGTTTCACTTGTGCATATTTGATGGTGCTCAAAGCGCGTACATCCAATTACTAGTACCGCTAAAACAACGAGGTAGGATAAATCAACTTCTATGTCGGAAATTGGTTTACGAACAAATAAAATAAAAAATAAAGTCGAATATTGACAAAAGGGAATACGGCAATTCCCATATTTATTTGTTACTCCACTAGGGCACGTCAGCCATCAATAAGAAACATGTTGGCGTTCCATTACTTTGCTCTTGTTATTCTATTTTAGTAAATAGGCAAGAGGTGAGAAGTTTTACAACATATTAATAATTAATTTAATTGTGACGGAATATTTGAAAAGCATTTAGTAAATATATTGATCAGATTTATGTACTAGCGTTTTAATTTTAAATATTGCTATCTATATGCACACCCGTCCAAAAGTATTTGAACCTCTTTATATTTTTGTATAAAATACAAACAAATAATATAAAGGTATTTAAAAAAATGTATTTAATTGGATTTATTATTATTCATTCTTTAAAGACTACGGATTGGACGTTATTCGTATTAAAATTTTGCCAAATTGTGTAATTTAGAAGTGCATTTTTATTTACTGTATAGAACATTTTAAAAAACCAAATTAAATCAACTTCACGCTGTATCCCACACACAGCAGGGTAGACAGAGGGACACTCCGTTTCCTACTTTCCGCCGAATTTTTCCCTGGGCCACGACGGCCTCAAATATAGGTAAAAAAAAGAATTCTAAGGTCTTGTTTTCCGATTATATATTTTAGTTTGTGTTTTACGTAAGACCATAACACGTATAAACATAAGTTATCAAGACACTTTTGATAAATTAATAATGTTTTTCCACATATGCGTTTTTATTATTTTTATTATAAAAGAAAATGGTAAAATCTACAGAATATTCCAAAGATATAAATGGAATTATCACTGGCCTTTACAAGTCTAGCAAATGTGTTTAAGAAAATTCAAAATTTCAAAACCTACCACTGTACATAACATTATTAACATAGTTGCATCCAAAATAGCATCAGAGTTTGATTTGTACAAGCACACAGAAAACCTATTAGTGTGATTACAATTAAGAGAAGGTTACTTTATGCTGGACTAAAGAGATGCATAGCGGAATTATAACCACTACTTACAAATATCAACTGAAAAAGAGATTGAAACGGGCCCGATAACATTAAAATTGGACTGGACATCCAATTGCAGACTGAATGAAAAGTTCTCTGGAGCGATGAATTCAAATTTGAAATTTTTGATTTCAAGAAAGTAGTTTTCTCCGCCGTCGGCCTAACGAGAGAGCATTAGAACCGTTCACCGTCACTTTAATCAAGCACGGTATAGTCTTTGCAACGATTTTATTCCATTTCTCTGTATTAGATATTGTAAGAAATATATTGCAAACTCATATTGTGCCTTCTTGAATTCGGCTTATTGGGTCAAATTTTTCTTTCAGCATGTTACACGATAGTCTTCCCAATCTCTAGATTTTAAACCAATAGCATTTTTGTGAGATAAACTTTAGACACAAGCACACAAAAATATTGACAACACCTATGTCAACCTAAATATTGACATACAAGACGAATTGCCAAAAAATCCCTCCATTCTAAAAAATATATAATTTACGTTTAACCCAACATTTCTTAAACTGTATTCAAGTAAATTAGGTCATATTAATAAGAAAAAATATTATTATTTTTAATAATAATTGTTCTATATTGTTAAGGATTAAGAAAATATGTATTTTATAACGTAAGTTACGTCGTCCCAAATCACTGCGTTTGCACCTAGCATTGTCCGCCAACTAATTCTAAGAATAAGAACAATACGAATTCGTCCTTTGGATGGTTTGTTCACTTATATAATATATTAAATGAGTGTTAAGGATTCATTCGTTTATCGCATTAGTGACTGCCAACTGGTTGTTAATTAGAAATCAATTATATATGATAATGGGTTCAATCTTATTCGAGAAAATGCAATATTTATTTACATTTATATTTTCATTTCTTCGCTCTGGTGTCGAAACAAAGCGCGGCGTTAAGTTCCGGCACTCCACATGCAATGCCTCCAGAATTCGGTGGTAAAGCGGCGGTAAGTGGGAAACGGAGAATCTTAACACTAGGACCCTCTAACTACCCTGCTTTTGCAGGCTACAGTGTGAAGCTGATTTAATTATATAAACATATATTTTTTAAAAAAGTCTTCCGCTGTGTATTAGACTACATATAGTAATGTTATTTGATAATTTCCATATTTTTTATTATTGTTTTTTTGTGTTTAAAAACTTTTGAACGGTAGTGTACGTCATATATGTAGCTATTTAAAATGTTTTAAAATTAATGTATTCCTATTTTATTAACTTCACTTGACTGGTTTCCGCAAAAATAGATTAAATATTTGTATAACCTCCATGCCTCCCAAATATTAATATTTAATATTCTTAAATATGTTAATCAAAGGAGCCAAATCGGGGCCGATATTTTATTATTTACTGAAAAATAAAATCAGCTTCACGCTGCCTCCCGCACACAGCAGGGTAGGCAGAGGGAACCTAGTATTAAGACACTCCGTTCCCCACTTTCTGCCGAATTCTAGAGGCCTGCGTGTTGAGTGGCAGAACTCAACGCCGCGCTTAACCTCGACACCAGAACGAAGAAATGGAAATATACATTTAAGTAAATATTTCATCTCCCCGAATGGAGATCGAACCCACAACCAGTCGGTTTTACAGTCACACCTAGTGCCGCTGCGCCACGACTGGCCTCAAGTCATTATTTACTGCATTCTATATAGTTTTTATAATGTATATAATTTGATATTTCACGAATAAAACAATGTAAATCTTTTTTTATCAGTTTTACGCTTTGTCCCAAATAGTAGGTTAGAAAGAGATACGCTTTACAAATGCACGGTATACCTCTATCATTTTATCCACAATCTCGCCCAGGAATGTGAATGCTGTTTTTTAAGCTCAATGACAGATGCCTTCTGTACGCAAAGTAAGCTAAGCTAAGCGCCATTCAGTACAGGAAGCACATTTTTTCATTACTAAACATAATATTTTATATTTTTGTATTATTCTAATTTTATTTGAAACTGGCTGCTTAACCTTTGGGTACTATTATTCTTTCTCTTATTTTAAAAGATAGAGGGGCGTGGGGGCGTACACATATTTGTATTCTCGAATTTAATAAATGAGAAAAATGATTTATAAAAAAAAATGATTAGGCCGGTCGTGGCGCAGCGGCACGAGGTGTGACTGCAAAACCGACTGGTTGTGGGTTCGATCCCCACTCGAGGAGATGAAATATTTACTTAAATTTATATTTCCATTTTCTTCGCTCTGGTGTCG
>DWQW01009758.1:0-12695 GCA_018249695.1 Heliconius erato demophoon | reverse complement strand
GCGGCTAATGGCGTAATACATTTATGTCTTATTCATTATGTTACACTGGTTTTATTCCCCGGTGTCGAGCCACGTCGCCTCCTCCGCTATTCTGTCCATACAGTTGCATAGAAATTGGTACTGCAAAAGATCATTTTTAATACATAATTAGTAATTATGTTAAAATATGAAGCCTAATTTAAATATAAATGCAATAATTGTAAGTGAGATTCCTATTTATTACTTAAATGAGTTTATAATTCTTTTGTCAACTCATAGTAAACAAAGTGTGGCATTGTATTTTGCCACATTCACGCTGTATAGTGGCAGGCATAGGGACCCTAGTGTTAAAACACTCTGTTCCCCTAAGCACTCAATAGAGTGCTTGAAGTAGTCGGAACGGGGAAAACATAAATAATTCGTTCTTCCCAATATATATCGAACTCACAACTGTCACGTTTTACTAAAAATGAAACAATAGAAGCACTCACATAAGGCGTATACAAGGTGATGGCTCTCTTGTCGCACCCCCCGCGCCTGTACAGTATGCGGACGCCGGCCGCCTCGTGGTCCGCTTGATACTCGCACACGTGGTCCCACAGGATGAGGCCCCCCTGCAGCGCGAGGCCCCGGCTGCCGAGGGCCAGCAGCGCGGGCGGGGGCCCGGCGGGCGGGGGCCCGGCGGGCGCGGGCGGGAAGGCCACGTCGCCGTAGCCGGGCAGCGTGCGCGCGAGGCACAGGTAGTCCTGCGCGCGGCGCACGTCCTGCAGCGCCTTCAGCTGGTAGAGGCGCGGGCCGGCGGTGCACACGCCGCGGTTTACATCTTCTACTGCCTGTAACGTTATTAGGAACTATGTAACAAACGTACAAAAGCTTGTATAGTGTATGCAAATTATACTCAATGTTCATACATTATTAGGTCAATCTATACATTCATTTAAACATACAGTACGGTCGACGAGTCGTGGCCGGTTTGAAGTTAGATTTGATGAACATTTCCGTATTGTTTACTCGACAAAAAAAATATCAAAAATAAGAAAAATCCTAAAATCAAATCTTGGCAGCTATATATAACTAACTCCAACGGACACAACTCGTCGACCGTACTGCAGTTACAGTAAAGCACCAATTGTTCACATTATAAGTTGGTTGGTTGGGCTGTTCACCAGAACAGCCCAAATAATTTCTTAATCATAATTCGCATTAAGATTACTATATTGACAGATGAACAAATAAACTATGCCAAAATAAAGAATGCTTTTTACAAGTAATGCTACAACGCTTACAAAGAAACTTCAATAAATGCTCGACTGATAATTAACTATTACCTATTACTTTAACAATTAAACATTAAATTTCCCCTCTTGATTGTCCCATGTGTTAGGTCAATACAAAACCATTGTCAAAACAGTCTTATTAAACTAATTAAAAAGATCTCATTGTAGCATCATATATTTAAATAATATATAAAAGATGGAAGTGTTAGCATCACTTTAAATGAAACCATAGTTTTAAATATCCCATAAAAGCCTAATAATACAATTATTTTTTTCCCCAAAAAATGAAAAAGTGTTTTGTTTCAAACAAAATAAATAATAAAATTGTCGTATTAAATAAAACGCCATTTGTAAAAACGACACACACACATATAAGCCTATCAAAGAAACACCGCCGCACACGTCTCATTCCGAAATTCAGTCGCAGATACTGGCGATAAGGTTCAAAGTAGTTTAACGTTTAGTAGTATTTTTGTAGTAGTATGTGTTTACGTTATTGGTATCTATGCGTAATCGCGTCACACGAAATACAGGAATGGATAAAAATCGTGAAATGAAAAAAAAAATTCTACGTCCAAACTGTTGAGGCATCTTTATTAATTTCTTTAGGTATGGGTTTGAAATATTGTATCCTTTATGCTGTTTCCGTAAAAGGAGCGCTGCCTCTTCCACTCTGTATAAAAAAGAGTACCCTACATGTATCTTTCATTGTCACAGCCGTCGTGGTGCAGTGGGACAGCTCATAACTTTGAGCGTAATGGATGTGAATTCTATAGAATTATTTTATTTGCCCCTCTTGCATAAAGGATGATTGCTCACTCCCTATTTCCATCTCCGTCACACCTACTCATTTTCTATACCCATCTCTTTCACACATTTTCTCATTTAATATATTTACCTGCCAAAATATAAAAGCTGCGGCCTTCTCATCCTCTTTCACCACAGAAATCTCAATTTCGGGGTTAAAAAGCCATTTTCGTATGGACAGACAACTGCTGGAGGCGGTCGAATAGTTCTGTATGTAGAGGGAGTGCGGACACTCGTTAGGTTGTAATTTACGTTCTGAAATTGGTTTTACTTACAGGTTAATATAAATGATAGTAAAAGACATTTAGAATGTGGTCATAAGAGAAACAAAACAAAAGAAAACTATTGTAAAATTTAACATTCTTATTGTCCGACAGATTGCGAATTCGATCCCCACTCGCGGAAAGAAAATATTTAATATTTCCATTTCTTTCCTTTGGTGTAGAGACGAAGTGCGGCGTTGATATCCGCCACTCAACACACAATGCCTCCAGAACGGAACATAGGAAGCGGAATGACTTAGCACTAGGCTCCTGTCTACCCTGCTACAGCGTGAAGCTGTAGAAATAAATATAAAAAAAATATAGTACAAAACAAACTTACCAAAATTATACTCAACGATTTCAAACAAATAAAAGTATTTCTGCACAGTTTTGGCCAATCCTATCTTCTCGCAGACCGCCTTGTAGACGTCGTCGGCGTTGGTGGATTTGAGCACGGACACCGTGACCACCTCCTTGTCGGGCAGCAGCACCTTGAGGTCGACGGGCGATGGGTTCGATGAGTCGTCGGAATCCGTCAGGAACTCTTGTACGGCATCCGATTCGGCTATCACACGAACTGCGCAAACCTGAAATAGTTAATAATACTCGTACAAATACAAAATACAGCTTCACGCTGTATCCCGCACACGAAAGGTAGGCAGAGGGAATCCAGTATTACGACACTCCGTTCCCCACTTTCCCCCGAATTCTGGAGGCATTGCGTGTTGAGTGGTAGAACTCAACGCCGCACTTGGCCTTGAATCCAGAGCGAAGAAATGGAAATATCAATTAAAATAAATATTTAATTTCGAATGGGGATCGAACCTACAACCAGTTGCGTTTAAAGTCACTCTTTGTGACCCTGCGCCACGACTGGCCTTTAATATTTTTAATAAAAACATCATTTAAATACGATTTTTTTACGACACGTTGTATCTCGATAGCAGGGTAGAATGTTAAAACACTCCGTTCCAGTATTCCGCCTAATTTTCGAGATATTAAGTATTGAGTGGCGGAATTTAATGCCGCTGTTTGTCTTCACATCAGAGCAAAGAATTGAAAATCACCTCATTCACTAATCATATTAATCATATATCATCTCTCCTAATATACAATGCGGGATAACGCGTGAAGATAAAAAAAACGAATGACATTGAACATGGTAATGTATTTTCTATTGATCGATCGTGAATAGATCGTTTTAGTATAATTTAGTTTCATTGAAATATAAATCAGTTTTATTGATGTCGGTCAAGTTTGATTTCAAAGTACAAATACAGATAACATATTTTATAATAATTTAGCTCTATTTGAATATTTATTTAATAAAATTCTATTAAGAAACAATTGGAATCGTATGACTGACGATTGTGTTCATGTAATCGTTGTGGGTTCGATTCCCATTCAGTGAAATAGTTATATTTATAGTGTTTCATTCTGTTCTGTACAAATAAAGCTCAAAGTTACATTTCGCACGCGACGTTTCTTGTACCAGGTTCTCTCTATTTACTCCATTTATTAAAAGATAAATAAGTGATTTTATACATTTAAGCATTTTTTATAATTCTGAGAAAGTGGAAGCACTACGTGGCTGCTGGAGAGGATGTCATTAGCGGCAAGGGCGGCCCCTGCGGGACTCTATATAATTATTTTATTTTACATTGTCTCGAAACGTATACGTCCAAATTACATACTATAAAAGCCGAAAGTTATGTTAATAAAATTTTCTTAATGATCAAATAATTTTCACACGTAAATTTCAATATCTTTATCAAATAAAAAACGGTGAAACATTACTTTAGAATTTTCAATTATTTTTAGCGATTGTAAATGCTACAGGTTATGGGTTTAAGTTCGACTTGAGGAAACAAAATATTTAAAATTTCCATTTTCTGAATTCCGCAGAAACTGGGAGTGGAAGTGTCTCAATAGGAACGAAATGTCAAAACTTGACTAAGTTCCCAGGTTCCCTCTGCCTACCCTGCTATGTGCGGGATATAGTATGAAGCTGGCAAAAAAAAAAACAAAACATACCTTTTCCAAATATTGCTCTAAGCCTCGCCTCCTCGCGTCTAACTGTTGCTCGCTTAAAGTGAACGGCCATTTACCAGGTAGTTTAGGGAAATTGAATCCTGAAGTAAAAAAATACGTCACGTCAAATCCAATGTTAATCCTGCTATATGTGGGATACAACGTGAAGCTTAAAAAAACAAAGTTTAATAGAGTAATCAGAAATAAATAATGTTAATTATATTTAAACATCCTTTATGAGTTATAATTTATTTATTTATCTTATGTCCCATACGAAAACACTATATAATTCGCTAAGTTATCTTTCTGAATTTAGTAATTAACTTTAATTCCTAAATTTAATGACAAACAAAAGACATACAAAAATCATACATACAATCATCCTTTCCCAATACTTTTAAAATCTTAAAGAACACCAACATACCAAGAAACTCCTTCCTCAAAACCTGATGTAGGGCAGCAAACTCCCTATACCTCCGGCTACACAGATGCCGTCCAGCCATATGCACATTGAAGGCCACGTAGGACCTCCCCGTGTTCCTTTCCATGACCACCCTGTAGTCCGGAATGGAGACAGGTAAAGATCTTTTGTCTGTGTAGTCATAACGTTGGTATACAGTTGCCCTGGAGTTGGCAGCTCCGCCTATAACGCCTACGGGTGCTGAACCGTCGTCACAGGGCTCTAAGCGTTCTGCCTCCTAAAATATTGGAGAATTGCTATTTGGAGAATTGGGAGTAAACGAATGTTAGGATATTGATGGGAAAACTTGTTGTGTGAATGAGACAGTGTTATAATAAAAACATGAACAAAATTTTTGTGGCCAATTAAGAAAAAAAACTCTTTATTTGTTATTTTAATTGAATGCAGTAAAATTAATATTATAAGCAATAATAGTGTAATTAATATTAATAGAAAGTTCAGCTAAAACTTTAAAGCTATACATACTTTGGGTGTGACAGAAATAACAGTGAGCGTCAAGCAGTCGCCACCAGACTTGATCAGGTCCACCACTTGCTTGTGGGTAGCTCCTTCCACGTTCACTCCATTACTGAAAAGAAATATTTGTATTGAAATAAAGTCAAATTATTTAATTCAAAATATGTAGTTACATACATAATTTTTAGAACGTCAAATAATTTACAATCAGGGCACTAAAGTTAGTGTCTCGGACCTGAGAACTACCGGAGCAAAAAGAATTTTCTTTAATATGATTGTGTTTTGTCACAGACAAGCAAGGAAGGTTGAAGGTTACCTTTAGAAATAGGTCTATACGTAAACTATTATACTTTTATTAATAGAGGTTGTCGTTACACAGAGCCTGTACGTGTACACGGCGCGACGTTTGTGGGTTCGCTTCCCACCCGTGGGAATGAATTACTTTCATTTACTTACTCTATTGACAAGACAAAGAGTTTCGCCACTCAATTCGTCGTCTACAAATAGTGTGGTACATGTAGGACGAGTGTGTCTTGAGTGCTATATACGGGGTACAACGGGAAGCTATATTTTTTATTATGTAATCGACAAAAAAATGTATGATTTATTTTTTATTATTACATAAGACGGCTAAAGAATGACAAAAAACCATGTGTTAAGATTCACATATTGAAAATGCGTTCAGAAAATATTATTAACCTACCTCGTACCTCTTACGTGAGTGCGTGTGTGTGTAAATATACGTATGAGTTGTTTAGTAATGGAATTTCAAATTCAGTAATCAGCGTATCCAGTAGGGTGCAGGGGCACAACCGTGATTATAAACGCGACAGGTTGTGTGTTCGATTCCCATTTAAGGAAATTATTTCACATTGACTACCCTGATACGTGCGGGATACAGCGTGAAGAATTTGAAAAGAAAAAGTTCGAGGCCGGTCGTGGCGCAGGGGCACAAAGAGTGACTGTAAACAGTTTCCCCACTCAAGGAAATTATATAGATTTAAATTTATATTTTGATTTCTTCGCTCTGGTGTCGAGGCGTGCGGAACTCACAGCAGCGCTTTGCTGCGGTGAGTTGAATGCCTCCAGAATTCGGTAGAAAATGGGGAATGGAGTGTCTTAACACTAGGTTCCCTCTGCCTACCCTGCTTTGTGCGGGATACAACGTAAGCTGATTTGACATGTTTTTTAAGAAATATAAATGTTTGGATATTTTTATGCTAATTTGCCCAATACATTCAACTAACTACATAGTAAACAGTGAGTACATAAATACATATAAGAAAGCTAAAACAAAACAGTAGATTTTAAAAACTTTCTATATAATATATGAAGTACCTATACAAAATATTACGTTTTTCTTTTTATTTTAGCTTCATCTATATCTATAGCGGCGTAGCCAGAGAGAGCTATGCAGATAGAGCAGATGGAAAACAAACCTAAACAGTTACAACACTACTATGAAGCATTCTAGCTAAAACCAGCCTAATAAATTTACCTTATGGATTTTGATTCCGTCTCCACGTCGTATATCTCAAATCCGGTGCTGGCACAATAATAATAACAATAACGAAACGTTCCAATCACTTCTCTACGCACCGACATCTTATATTTTATAGCACTCAACGCTTCGACTACTACGCACTTACTACAGAGAAGTCACTATGTATTTTATAATATGAAAAAAATATATTTTATTCTCTTGTATTCGTATCACTTTTAAATTACATCAAAATCACAGGCCATTAGACGCATGAACACTAAATAAAATATTAAATAATTGTATAATATTTAAGTTTTTTTTTTAAATTTTAGTATATTTTCTTTTGGTTTATTTATTTTTTAAATAATAACTTCTAAATTTGACATCCTATATTATACTAACACTTAATCGCAGTATGAACAGACAGGCACTAAGATCACTAATAATGGACGAGCAATGATAATAATTGGTTTATTAGCTATATATTAATTAAATAGTGATTATATGATGTTACTGCGACGTTGACCTATTTAAGCGTATTGTAGATAAGGACAGTGGATTCAGAACGGTTTGAGACAAAAAAAATTAAAATCAGTTTGACTATCATTTCCTTTTTTTAGCTTTTCGCTATATCCCGATTTTAGCAGGATAGGCGTAGGGAACCTAGTGTCAAGACACGCGGAACCAATTGAATCCAATCTAACCCACAACCGTCGCGTTTATAGTGACACATTTGTGCCACTGTGCCACAATCATTTTTACCACTTTTACTTATTCCATATGAGAAAATTTCCCTAAATTCCTGCACCGAAATAAAGCTGAAGACGATTAGTATTATAGAAAGGCCAAAAATATATACAGAAATCAAATAATATATTTATTTTTTATAATATATTTTATGTGTACGATTAAATATTCTTATATTAACATTTAAATATTTAACAAGATAAAGTTAGGTTTCTCAACGTTTACGAATAGAAAATTAGTTGTTTTGATCTAAAAATATAATGAATGTCTGCAAAAGATCTGGTCTTTTGTAGTTTCTTTATCAATCGAATATGTTGAATTTTACCTTGGAACTATTTAAAGAACGTAATACAAATATATTTCGTACCTTTCATCATCGACAACAAAGAAGAAGTTTGTTATAAACAAACAAGTGATTGTTCAAACTAAAACCACTTATTTAAGCCCTACTCCCGACTGCTACGGAAGGGTTATGTTTTTCGCGCGTATCTTGTATGTATGTATGTAATATTCTTTATTACCTCATATCTCCAGAACCGCTGAACGGATTTACATAATTGAGGTATCGTTAGATTCGTATTATCTGCCCAAGTGTTCTTAGATAGGTGACGTTAAAAAAACAATCATGGCGGCTGTGGGACGCCATTGGACTTAGTGAAAAAAAATATTTTCAATTAGTATCAAATTCAAGAGCTCAATATGAGCATTTGAAAAAGGTATATCATGATTATCATTACCAGAATGAATCCTAACAAAAAAGTGAAAACTAAAAAAAAAATATAAAATCAAAAACTCCGACTGCATAAAACTAAAAAGAAAATAAACAACATAGACCAGAGCGCCTGGTCGGTTTCCAGGAAGCGCGGGTTCGAGTCCCGCCACGGTCAAATCTTTATACGTTTTCTAAATAAGTATTTTTCTTTCCTAAGTGAGGATTAACACTTTAAAATAATGTTAAAGTGTAATTATTTTGAAGAAAGTATCTTAAAACTAAGTTCCCATTCCCTGCGTCCCTGCTACCCTGCTATGTGCGGGATACAGAGTGAAACTGGAAAAATGGGTTGCCCTGGTTTTTATCTAACCAGAGCGAGGAAACAAAAATAATATAAGTCCCAATACTGCGAAACTATGGAGTCTCCAATCAAAATGATTATACAAAACTAATGTCATTGAAATTGTCATTATGTAATGTGGTGATTATTCACCGACCTCCAGGTAAATTGTCAGTTAGTTTTTGTGTGTGTTTGTGTGACTGCTATTACTACTATAGGACGTTAAGGATTTATGAGTCTTTTTTCTCATCTGTACACAGAATTATGTGAGGCCGTGTGAAGTTAACAATTGATAAATTAGTCCATTCGTTTTTTATTGCCAATAAAGCGTAACTGTTCATTTACAGATACCGTCGTGACGTGACGTCGGGTGTGACTGTAACGCGACGGTTGTGGGTTCGAGCCCCGTTCGTGGGGAATAAATTATTAGTTCTTTAGATTTTCATTACTTCGCTCTGGTATCAAGGCAAAAGCCCGGCGTTGTGTCCCGCCACTCACTTTCCGCCGAATTTTTCGAGGCATTCACGCACTGCCTTCATTCGGCGGACAGTAAACGGAGTGTACACTAGGTTCCCTCTGCCTACCTCGCTGTATACGGGATACAGCATATATATTACGATACCATGCCATGCCTTCTCCGAAAGGCCGAAAGGAAATTTATCTATGACACATGACACAACCTAATTTTCTATTATCCGAAATAACTCTGACACTGACAGCATGAGCAGGTACATTCCTCTATAAACGGACTATCTAATACAAACATTATTATTCCATCCGAGCCAGTAGTTCCTGAGATTAGCGCGTTCAAACAAACAAACAAATTCTACACAATAATATTATCCATTTAAACGTAACAGGATCGAATACAAACAACATAATTGAGAATACACAATTTCTTGTGAGATAAGGAGTCAAGTAGGTTACTGGATTATGAATAATGATGCTAGACAGTTTATTAACAAATCATTTATTTTAATTGTATACAGCTGTTTTATTGATTACTCTTTGAAATTACATCATGAATTTAACGCGAAAATTGCAAATGTTGCGTCGTGTATTTTCTTTTTTTATGGAAAAGGACAAGGCAAACGAGCGTTCGGGTCACCTGGTAAGTGATTACCGCCGCCCACGACACCGTGCAACACCAGAGGAGCTACAGGTGCGTTGCCGGCCTTTGAAGTGGAGATAAACGCGCTTTTTGAAGGTACCCATGTCATATGGACCTGGAAACACTGGCGCGGGTAGGCCATTCCACAGTTCCATGGCGCGTGGAAGGAAACTTTCGATGCTGTAGTAATGTCGCTTTTGCTACGTTTTACGATTAGGGGTTAAGCAAACATTTTAAGAGTTCAAACACTCCGTTCTCCATTTGCCGCCGAATTGGATATAACATATAAATGGCGGACCCAGATAATAACTATGATATGACCATATGATCGGTTTCTAAAAGAAGTACTAAAACATTGTTTTTTGTACCATCACGCTGTATGCTGCATATAGCAGGGTAGGCAGACGGAACTTAGTGTTAAGACACATCCGTTCCCCACTTTCCGTCGAATTCTGGAGACATTGGGCGTTGAGTGTCGTAACTCAACACTTTTCCTCGTTTACTCTTTACGACTCTTTGCCTCGTTTACTTGAACGAGGAAATGAAAATATGAAATATTTAAAACCAGTCGTTGCGCAGAGGCCCGTAGTGTGACTGTAAAACAGACTGGTTGTAGGTTCGATCCTCACTCGAGGAGATGAAATATTTACTTAAATTTATATTTCCATTTCTTCGCTCTGGTGTCGAGGCAAAGCGCGGCGTTGAGTTCTGGTACTCAACATGCAATGCCTCCAGAATTCGGTAGAAAGTGGGGAACGGAGTGTCTTAAGATTAGGTTCCCTATGTCTACCCTGCTGTGTGCGGGATACAGCGTGAAGCTGAAAAAAATATATTTAAAGAATAAACAATAATTTATTAATAAATAAACGAATAAACACATAATATTACGTACATATAGTATGTATGTATGTACTTTAGCAACAATTACATTGTTCAAACAAGTACAGTGGGTTAATCTGCCTCAACATCCTGTCAGCTGTTTAATGGTTTAAGGAGATAATGTTTTAATAGCACTATTATGGATGATAATAGCCACTAATGTAATTAGGCAGACTACCAGGCTAGGGTCCTTAAATTGGCGGAGACACTTAAGTCACTACACTAACACTATTTTCTTTCCGTTGTATAGTTCTCTCCCAATCGAGATATTTCGTAATTGTTTACGAAATTGATTTGAGAAATTACTCTTATTTATTGATTTATACAATAACAAAACTATTGTAACTCATCGCTGTCTGTACATTGAAGATCAAAAAAAATAAGCTTCACTTCACTTCACTTAAGCAGGGTAGGCAGAGGGAACCTAGTGTTAAACCGCGCTGTTCCCCACTTTCCGTCGAATGTTTCGAGGCATTGCGTGTTGAGCGGCGAAACTCAACGACGTGCTTTGGTGCCAGAGCGAAGACGTGAAAATATTAAGAAGCAATAATTCATTCCCTCGAATGGGATTCGAACCCACAACCTCGCATTGCAATCACATCCTTGTAACCCTGCGCTGGCTTTTTAATAAGTTTAATAATAGTCTTTCTTTAATATATACGTATATAGCTATCAGTTTAAATTATAAAGTCTGTTCTCTAATAAGCCAAACAGATTCAATTTGTTTCTATAAAACAATAAATATGTAAAGAAGCCTTATTATGTGGTATTTAAAATATATATAGACTTAACGGCTAAGCTTATAGTAGCTGTAATCTACAAATATAATTAAATTTTCATTTATTTATTCTAAATATATTACATAAATAAAACCTCGTATGGCACAGTTGAATGATTCTAGCCGGTACAAAGACGGTAGTGGGTTCGAATTGTGAGTGGAAGTGTAATTACCTAAATATGATTGAACTTTTGCCTGTAGCACTAGAATTTATTAAAATAACTGTCATTTTGACATCCTTTATCCTGTGCTAATTTGGTTTTAATGTAATATTTGAATGAACGTAGGTATATTATCCAAAAAATATAGGAAATAGGTCAAAAAATTTAGACAGCTAAAATACATTTAACAATTTCTAATAAGAAGCATACATATTTAGCAATTTAGTTTAGTGTAGTATGCTCAGTAGAAATAGAACGATATGGGTGTGGAAAGACGTACTGTAGCCGTTAAAAGGGTTAACAAAGTCATAGCTGCATCGATGAGATGGCGAAACGTCAGCACATCTGTACGTTTGGCCGTACACAATGCAGTGTTGGTACCGACGATTGTTCTACGTCAGCAAAACGTGGGTATTAAAGATGAAGAATGAAAGAAAGATGAAAGCCGTGGAGATGCTATCTCTTCGTAGGCTGTGAGGAGTCAGCTTAGCTGATCGAATCCGCAGTGAAGATATACACAGAATGGCAGGTAGTAGCGAGGATGTTACGGTGAGATTGAAGAAGAACGTACTGAGCTAGCTGGTTTGGGCACGTCGAACGAATCAGTAATGAAAGAATGGCAAAAACATTTATGATGGAAATATGAACAGTAAGAGAGGTAGGTGGAGACCTCGATTGACCTTCGAAATCATAGTATCAAAGATACTAGAAGGTCACGTAAAACGCATGAGGATATAAGAAGAGGTTGACGACAGTGTACGAGGCGAAAGAGGTATGTAGAGATTGAAGCGTTTGGCGCTCCGTTCCTCTGACTACCCCGCTAGGGATAAAGTGTGAAGTTAAGTTAGTGCAGCAAGATAAGCGCGAGTGGAACCTGGAGTTAAAACACTTAGTTGACGACTTTTGGTGGCAGAACTCCACGCCGCGCTTTGCCGTGTTAGAGCGACCAAACGAAAATATCTAATTCGCCTGAGTGAGGACCGAAGCTATAACCGTTCTCATATATCGACAGAATATTTAGCTATTTTTTATATATTATTAACGAATTTTATACAAATATTTATTATATATGAGGCCGGTCGTGGCGCAGCGGCACGAGGTGTGACTGCAAAACCGACTGGTTGTGGGTTCGATCCCCACTCGAGGAGATGAAATATTTACTTAAATTTATATTTCCATTTCTTCGCTCT
>DWQW01009757.1:0-12696 GCA_018249695.1 Heliconius erato demophoon | reverse complement strand
TTCTGCCACTCAACACGCAATGCCTCCAGAATTCGGCAGAAAGTGGGGAACGGAGTGTCTTAACACTAGGTTCCCTCTGCCTACCCTGCTGTGTGCGGGATACAGCGTGAAGCTAATTTAAATTTTATTTAATTTAATTTAAATTTTATAATTAAACAAATTTGCTTTCATATGATTCAAAATACAGTATATAATGATCAAACGCCTGGCGTAAAGACAACATCCAATTTTTAATTAAAACACTTACCATTTAGAAAACTTTTAAAATCGACACAACAATTTATTCTAAGGATTTCATATAAAAATCGCCCGTTCAATTGTGAACAACAATTACAAATTATATGACAATCTAAGTATAATAAACAATTTTTTGTCAGTTATGTCAGTTAGATACATAGACATTGTATTTTTTTTATTATAGCTTTTTGCACGTAATACCGAAAGTTTTGAACGAGCGATAGATACATACATAATAAGTAAATACACCGACGTACATACAGAATCACAAAAACGTTAATCAATAATAATTTAAACACATTTAAAACAAAAGTATTAAAATTATAATTTAAATTTTAAAAATAACATTGCAAAAATCATTCATTTTTATAAATAATAAAATAATAGAAATTAAAGTTTTAAATAAAACTAAATCAAATTTAATTTTAAAATTTAAAGGTAACAGTTTACAATTATATTTTAAAATTTCTTATAAAATAGTCAATATACAAATGGTCTATGTCAAATTTTACAAAAAGAAATGTAATTTCATATTTTTCTGTATTAGAAATATGTAGTTGCTTATGTGTTTTACTTTATTCCCATTAAAATTTGTAGCTTAGACCGTTTATACATTGATATTTTCATATAAACTACAATAATAATATGTATATCGTCGAATTAAAGCAAAATTGTCAATTTTTATTTAAATATTGACGCATATATTTAATTTTAAATTAAAATAAAAAAAAAACAATGGCTCCAAAGCTTAAAATTTAAATTTCCATAAAAATGAAATGAAAAATGTCAAAGTTAAAATTGAATTTATCAAACGACGACACAAGGAAGAGTATTTGAATTACTAATTTATTAAAAATACATATTTATATTATAATATAAAATAAATTAGAGATTAATAATAAATATACAACATAAAAGAATCGAACTATTTTCAATTTTGTTTATTAAAACTCATTAGAATCCGTCATAAAAAGAATATATTAAAAAAATACCGTGGCAATAACTTAGTCACTGCTATTTAAACTTTTATAACAAATAATGTTACAAGAAATCACCTCAGTAATAAAAAAACTTAATTAACTTTTATTACAATTATTTTAATTATAATAATAATTTATTGCTTTAGGAATACTCTTTTATTTCCTTTATATGAAATATAATTATTGTAATGTTATTATTAAAACTATTCTTCAAATATTATTACTATTCAAATTATTAATATCATTAAGAATTTTAAGTATTATACTAATATTATGATTATATTGCGGGTTCAGTTTCCGCTTCATGCAATTTTGTCGGCCATTAGTTTTCTGTCGTAGTACGTGGTACGTGTGAATTATTTGATAATCTTAAACTTTAATAATTACGATTAAATTTAATGTGAATTTTAAATTACTTAAATTTACTATTTCCAATAATCGATATCTACTTTATTTCTAATTATTTACAGCCAATTTTTTTTATTTAACTTAGTATATTATTATGAAATTTTATTTTAATCTATATTTGGGTACTCGCATCGACCTTGCTTTTTTTGAGTTAAAAATCTACAACTAATTCAAAAAAAGTTTAAACTTTATAAGTTTACTAAAACATTTACATAAATTAAAATGTAATATTATAAGGTATAGTAAATAACCAATTTCATTATACAACTGTTTACCAAAAAAATATCAAATAGTAAAAAAAACACTCATACAATATAAATGATTTTTTATGATAATGAGTGAGCAAAAAAATCATTTAAATAATCCAGGAAATTACTATAAAAATAAATTAAATTACTTTTATTTTTTTTTCAATAGAATAACTCCCACGGGCGAAGAGATCCAACTAAAATTTAAATAGAAATGACTTTAGTTATTTTATCAAAAATATGTAAATATAAATACGGTAATAAAATAACCCACAAACGTCGAATTATTAGCCACACGCAGACGGACTCGTTACTATTCTTAATTTCATAGAACTGAACAACTGACGCCACTTTTGCCTTTGAAATTAGAAATAAAAATTAATAAGAACCCAAAATTTAAAAATGTTATAAATTACATTCCTATAAATTAGATAAATTAAACTTTAATTGACTTAAAAATGCCAATCTTTTAAAAAAAATGTGATATTTAGGGTAACTATAAGAAACTCATTACATTATTAAAAAAAAAAACAAAATAAATAAACGAACGAATAAATTTTAAAATCTTGTCTATAATATTTATTTTTAAATTTACTTAACTTACTTTTATAATTAATATAATCTATTAAAAACATTGAAATAAGCAATAATTTATTATCTATAGTATTTCAAATATTTAATTCTAAGGAAAATTCAGAAAAGATTAGTTTTTTCCGAAAAACTAGCTGTACAAATTACAAATTTTAGTTAGTTTTAAGTAATCTTATTTAAACTTTATTTACTAATTACAATTAATTATCTAAAAATTTAAGCATATAATTCTATTATGTACATCATTCAAAATGACTATTTACAAGAAAATGTCTCAAAATTAAATTAATTATATTAGAAATAAATTTATTTGCTTTAAATATTATTGAAAATAATTAAAAAATTGTAAATGTAAAACAAAATTGAATAATTATTATTGGAACAAAAAAATGTAAAATTAAAGTAATTCAATTTATGAAATTTGAATAAAAAAAAAACAAGTAAAATCGTTAAAATGTTAAGTAAAACTTGAAATTTTTATGAATTACTAAATAAACTTTATAAATTTAGACAAGAAATATCCTATCAAGAGACATCTCTCTATCGTAGAATGTACCACTAATATTTATTAAAAAGGTGATTTCCTAAATAACAGTGACCAAGTGAATAAAAATTCACCAATAATTTTGTTATTGGACGTGTCATATACATATTCGTGTTTTTTGTGTGAAGAATTATATTTTTCATTTATAATTTCCCACTTCTAGCCGAAACGGATAGAATTATACAATTTCTTATAATTTTGAATTTCGTATTTTTTATATATTTCAAATTACATTTTATATGGTCAAATGTTTTCATTAAATTCACGTTCACATTCGCGTAGTATTGTTTTGAATTAATATAATTATTTACACTATATTTACAAACTATACAATACGATATATTCACTGGTTATGAGTGATCATTATTAAATATTCACGTAGTCTAAAATTGCATTGTTCCAGAACAATCGGGCAAAACAAACAACCAAAAAGAAAAAGAAAACAAAACCTCTCTTTCATCCGGCGATATGACGTTCACGATCTAAGGACACGCGTCGGGCAAACTAGCCTGTTGTGATAGTTGCTCTATTTGTAATCGTGTTATTTACATTATTTTTAAATGATAGAGTAGGGCGAATCAAAGTCGCCAACATTAAGGCGTTCAAATAAAAACAAATCAAACATTCAGAAGAAGACTAAAAAATCGGATATGGATAAGACAAACTAAAATCGACCGCGACGCGACCTAAAAACGCGAGTTGGATAAGTTGGCCTGTTGTGATAGTTGCCACGATTAGACGCTGTATTGTTACCACCACTGTTCCTTGGGTTCGAGTTCACGTTAGCCTGGTTGGTCAGATGCATTACGTAGATACCCCCGGGCGATAAGACGAGGCGGGTCGCCGGGGGTCGGTGGTGGCCTCAGACGGTGTCGATGTCGCCGACGTTGATGCGGTCCTCGGACGCCGTGACGGAGAAGCCGAGGATGCGGGCGTCCACTTTCAACATTTTGTTCTTTTTGGATTTTTTCCCTTTGCCCTGTAAGTTGATTTGATGGTTAGTTATGATGAAGATGAATGTATGAACAAATTAATTTCCACAATAAATATAAGATAAGCGGGCAATCGTTTTAAAATAATTATTTTTGGTTAGGGTTATTGACGCAGCCACAGCTATCAGCTATAATTATAAAATATAAATACAACAATTTTTAAAGATATATTATATTTTTTTTTATCTGAGTAAAATGAGTACAGTGATCAATGATATAATTTTGCAACAGTGGTAGCAAAGCAAGCATATTTCAAATAAGTCGTTTATTCGCTTAAAAAACTATGACGAAATTTAAATTTATGTATTATAATTATTATCACTTTCGCAGTACATAAATAGCCTCAATACTGTTTCACATACAAAAATCTGAAACATTATTAAGTTTAAATATATTTTTTGTTATAAGATTTCATCTACCTACATCTCTAGCCTTGGTACCAGAGTGAAGAAATGAAAATACTGATGAATAATAATTCATTCCCACTAATGGGAATCGAACCCACAAATGTTATGTTACAGTCACACGCTTGAGCCAACATGTCACTCATATTCAACCAAAGGTAAATCTATAAATGATCGAAATCTAAAATCAGACAAATCATTTAAATCGCAAATCGTTCGCAACTGACGTACGACGTCAAGCTAAAACAATCCCCCACATCTAGCAGAGTAGGCAAAGGGAACCTAGTATAAAAACACTCCGTTCCCATTTTTCACAAAATTGTGTGTTGGAAAACGAACAGTAGCGCCGCTCTTCGCCTTATTACCACGCAAGGCAAGGAAATGAAAATAATTCTTTAGCCGAGCGAGAATCGAATCCACAACCGTCGCGTTCATAGTTAGATCTAAATAAATTTCATAAAACATGAAAAACACAAGTTTTCCTCTATTCGCCAAAAGATAACATTGCTGTATAGAACACATATATCGCGAATTATTTCAAATATGTAACATCGCTTCGCTTGCATTAGTACAATATAAAATAAACAAAATATTTCGATTTGAACCTGACAGTACCGATCAAAACTTTTATTCTGTTATAGCTTTGTTTCAAGTTATTTTAGTTTGTTTGGATGAATACTCTAATCTCAGGACCTGCTGATTTTTGAGAAAAAAAAAATCTTTGTTATATAATCAATATATGAAGGAAGGCTATATAAAGGCTACATTAAGTACATGATAGTATCGCAATATAATAAGTAATCGATAATAAGTCGCAAAAGCAAAGCTCTTAATATATTAATTACAGATTTGCATAGTTCATAGCAAAACAAAAACCATCGCAGGTTCCCACAATTTTTCTAGTAATATTTTTGCTTTTTGACATTTAAAATCAACTTAATTACATTTACAAATAAACAAAGAAGTAGAAAATGTATGTGAATCTTCAAAATATATTTTTACAAGTAAAACTATTACATGGCATTGTTATATTTAAAGAAATAAATATGAGGTATATAACACAAATTCGCACAGACAGATAGAGGCCATCATAGCACAATGGGGCAATGTTTGACTGTAAGCGCGACGACTATGAGTTCGATTCCTATTGACAGAATGGATTACTATCACTTCTACTCCCGGGCTAGTCAAAGCGAGGCGCTATGTAACGGCACTCAACAAGCAATATCTACAGAATTCGTGAACAGAGGAACGAAACTTAACACTAGGTTCCCTCTGCCTAACATGCTACAATCAAACTAAGAAAAATTACATTAATTCATATAATATTAGATAATGCTTTTCAGTCAAATCATATTCCAAGGTAAGTAAGTAAGTATTCCAAATATTACCATAGCTTAACATTGTCATCATATTTTAATATTAGTCGTATATTATTATAATTTTAAATATATTTGAAATACTTTAGTATATTTATATTCTGAGTATTATGATAACATAGTCTATTGCATACAACATAACTAATTTAATATTTTCGCAATAATTGCTATGAGAACGCTCTTTGCTTGTGGGTTCGATAACCACTCGGTGGTTTAGATTTTATTTAAATCGCTTTCATTCTCCCGCTCTAATAGACAAAACACGGCGTTGAGTTAGGCCAGTCAACAGGCAACGTTTCAGAAATTGGCCAAAAAGTGAAGAACAAAGTTTCAGCACCGGGTTTCGTCTGCTATCCTGCTGCATGCGGGAAACAGCGTGGAGCTGTTTTTATTATTTTTACAATATATGTATGAAAATCGCAACAGCTATTTCGATCACAACATAAACTTTATTTGTATATTATAAATAAATATTGGATTAATACTTAAAAACTATATAAAATTGAAAACCAACCCTTATACACTACCAATAAATAATAAATTACCTTGACCTCTTGGTCGTTGAGCGCGGTACGCGGGTTCACAGCCATCGCGGGGGAGCATAGATCGTCCGAGGGCGTCACCGTGCCCACGCGAAGGAGTTTAGACCTAAGAAAGAAAAAAAGGTAATGAGAAAAAATTGTAGATTAAATTGGAATTAGTAAAATTTATTAACTTCTGTAAAGAAACAAAAAGATTTTCTTTTGTTGGCAAAATAATACGACAGCAGTACAAGGCGATTGGTATTTACTCTTGTCCAGTTATTTATAATAGAGATAGTTGTTTTTAAGATACTCTCCGTCGAAATCATTGTGTGACGGAATTCAACGCCGCGCTATGTGTCGTTACTAGAGCAGGAAATAAAAATATTAAATAATAGATTTTCTCGCATGGGAGTCGGAATCGAACCTATGCACGCTAGTACCCCTGTGCCACGGCTGTTTTCAGTAGTAATATATAATTTATTATTGCATGTCCATAAAGGATGTCAAGTTTTCTAAATATATTATATAATACTCCATACTCCATTCTCCTTTATTTACTTTAGACTACAATAATTTTTGACGTTTACTATGTGGTTGGTTATAACCAAACCGTATCACAATTAACAATTATCAATATAAGAAATCAGGGTATTTGTCAATCTAAGGCATCAAAACAAAAACAAAAATAAAAAGAACCAAAAGGGAAATGAACCCCGTACCTTCTCTCGAGGAACTGTCTAGCAAAATCATTAGAGTCCTTCGAATCGCCCAAATAGCATTTCACATAGTCCTTCACTTCGTACGGCGACTCGATGTCTTTCAGGAAATTGACGAATGTCGGCACTGGAATGTTAAAAAGAAAATGATATTAAAAATAATGAACATTAAAATATCAGTATCACTTTAATTATACCTAAATCGTTTAATTAGTGAAAATTGTCTAAAATATTGTTTATCATAACACTTTTAATTGCGGCTTTGTTCTATTTATCAAATGGAAACAACTAATTTAGTCAGTTAGTTAGGGGGCCAGTGGTACGCGACGTTGTGTTCCTTCGCTCCATATACAAAGTCTCGAAAATTTGGCGGAAATTGGAGAAAGTCAAAAGAGAAAGAGAGTGTCTTAACATTATATTCCGTCAGTCTTCCTGGCTTTATGCATGATACTAAAAAAAACTTACTTATTTAGAATGTGTATGAAAATATTAACGTAGCGGGATTTAAACCCGCGCTTATAACACTACGGCCAAATTTTTATGCGTTTTCTAAATTAGTATTTTCCTATCTACGTGTGAAATAAATAACACTTTAAATACACTTTAAAATAAAAAAAAGAACATACCATCAATTTTGGAGCTCCACGGGGCTAAGCAAGTGGTGCACCACGCCTCAAATTCCGCCATCGGTGTCGTTTCCTTCTTTGGCGGGAATGCTATTATTTTTTTCTTCTTTTCTACTTTAGATTCTTGAGGTTTTTCCGATTTTGATGAATTTGGCTGCGTATCCCAAAAGCCGCCTGGAAATAATAAATAAAAACTGTTGTTTGTTTGTGTTGTTTACTTTTTTATTTTTTATGTTTAGATCTGTCAATTTAGGTGTATAACAAATTGATAAATTTCATCGTTTTAATTACTATGAATATAATTACTAAACTCTTAAGCAGTAAGAATTATTAAGGTTTAATTACGGTTGTATGATAGAACAACACACATTATAACACAAAAAGCACATTAAATCATAAACAATTTATAGAAAAAAGTTACTTAGTAATTTGAGTATTTTTATTGTCGTTGTTAACTGTCGTCTACAATAGAGAACAAATAGACCCGTACAAAACGCGTAGCCATAGCAACCTGTCGCTTACAACAGCGCTATACACTAGCGTATATTATCTAACGTAAGGTAGTGTACGTTATATTTAATTTATAAATTAAATATTAATATTATATATTTTTAATTCGTTTTGTTATATATTATCATAATAAATATTATCATTTTGCACTCTGTTTCTATATAAAATATGACTGTGACAAATTTCATGTTCTTCTGACCGCAGAGTTTTTGTAATAAGGGAACAAAGTTCTTGCTTTACTTATTTTATATTCGATCGCTGTTTTAGTATAGAATAATAGGAAACTAATTTTGTCTAAAATTAAAGCTGCTCGAAAATATTTTTTAATTTTATATAATCTTTCAAACATTAATATTATATAATATTTACGAATTAGCATGTATATTTGTTAATACGTCTATAAACATGTATACGTATAATAATACTATATAATAGAAAATATAATTTTAAAATATATTTTAATTACCATTCTGCGGATTACCCCATGGCGCGTGATTGGCGGGGGGTGTGGGTTCTTCCACCGGCGGTGGTTGGGCCTGCGCCTGCGATTGCGACTGTGACTGCATGGCGGACTGCCGACGGGTTTCCGCCTTATGAAAGATTAAAATTATTTATTAATTTAAATAACTATACAAAAATATATGGGCATAAAAGGCAGGCTGGACGCTATAAATATATACATATGTAGATAGGGAGAAGGAACGTAGGAACCTAGTATTAGGACGCTTTGTTCTTATTAAGGTATTTCCGTTCCCCACTTTACGACAAATTCGAACTGAATCAAATCCATTAAAATAACTAAGAGTTTAGCGTGTTCCATCAAATATTTTTTCAGTTTTGTAATATCTGCAGAGACTTTACTTAATTTGGCATTATTTGAGAACAAACAAAATCATAAGAAAAGTGATAATTTTCACTGAATGAATTAGTAAAATATTTTCTTTTTTCAATACGATTATTAATTTAAATATTATATACCTGTATAGCGACCAGACTGGGCCCGGTGGCATTGTTTGAAACTTTCTTCGTTTTAGCCCACGCCGCATTCTGCTGCATTTCCTTATCCGAAACATTAGTTAAATATATTTTATTAACTGAATACTTTTTTATTTTATATTAAAAAAAAAAAATATATATATAAATTTAAAACATTGAATAAAAATAATAATATATTTTTACTTTTACATACATAGTAAATATTTAATTGAAAACAACACTATTCATATGAAACAATATATTCCATTTTTCCATTATTATGGGAAAAAAAGAATTTAGCCAAATTTTAGTAGATACATGGAAAAATCTCCAGTTTCACGTACATATGTGATTGTATAATCAGTATTATAAAAATATTGTGAATCAATACAAGAAAAGAATTATATAAAATAATATTGCGTTTTATTTTCCACAAAATATTCTACTCAAATTTCTGAAAGTAAAAACGCTTTTTATTTTCAGTTGAAATTAGGCTAAGATGAAATGTAGATATTTTTTATTTGGATCGCCTTTTATTGGACTCTTTTAGGAATTAAATAGAGATAAGATGTCTAGTTTTTAACTAATCTTAAGTAACAGATAAAAAAGACAATACATTTATAGGTAATAAGTTTGAAAATGTTGTATTGTCACTAATAAGTAAGTGTGAATTGAGAACCAATTGAATTAAAAAAAAATAGTCCCTCCTCGTTTCTTGCACCAGCTCTTCTCAGGTTCGAGGCAGTAACTTTAGTTAACCGATGGTAAACTATTATTCCTTATTTTGAATAATATTATTTGACCTCAGCTTTGTTGAAGTAAAGTAATATCTAATATCGTCTATAGAATTTAAATATATAATAAATAAAAATAAATGAAACTAGGACGACTAACCTGCAATACCTGTTCAGTAGCGAGAGCCTCAGCCTGTTTCTGAGCAATAATCTGCATCATGTGTTGTTGCTCTTTCATCATTTCCATTTTCTTCTCTTTCTCAAGTCGTTGTATTTCCGCTAGTGTCAAGCCGTCTCTATTCGTGCCGGTCACTTGTGATGCCGACCATGGAGCTCGTTTCGCAAGAGATTCTGCTATTTGCCTATGCTGGTAATCCTTAGTAATGGAGAGAGAAAGAATTAATATAGTTTTTTTAGGTTTAGGTTCACACTGTATCCCGCATATATTGTCCAGCCGAGTAGGTAGAGGGAAGCTAGTGTTAAGACACTCAGCTCCCCATGGTCCGCAAGTGACAGAACTCAATGCCACGTTTTATATTGGTATTAGAGTGTGGAAACTAAAGTAATTCACTCCCCCTAATATGAATCAAAGCCACAAGCGTCGCGTCTACAGCCAGACGCAGCGCCATTGCCCCACGACGACCTCAGTTTTACGGATTATTGCTAAATCATGGATAGCAAGCAAATTTTACAGTACTTACTGACTATTTTCCTACACTGCACTATTTTTTTAATTGATGAGACGAGTATAGACCAAGTAAGTAACGACTTTTGGAGCTGAAGTTCACAAAAGACCTTACCTTAATAGAATAATATTCTTGTTCCAAAACACACAACTATATGGTCATCTTTTCCTACAAAATTTATCAAAAAGATCGAAATTTTGCCAAAATGTTAATTGAACCCATTTCAAGACCTATTGTCCTAGAGAAGCAAAGAAAAACTATATTTTTAACTAGACTTTTAGGATATCATTTAAGTTCCAAGAAAACTTGAAAATCTTGTTAGCAACGCTATTGTCAAGATAACTAATCTTGTTGCTAAAAAAGCAAATGGCTGGCTACCAATTATTATATGAGGCCATACAAGGCCATACCATTTTTAATATTTATTTAAAAACTTAAAAATGGTATATTTATTTTAATATTTTTGCATATAAAAAATTGAGTAAGCCTCTATATCTAAAATATGATAAAATGGAAATGCGTGGTGGGGCTAAAATCCTTAATAACTATCACTAAAAAGAAAACCTAAAAAAAAAGGGTCCAAACTAAAAAAGGTTAATAATTCAAATACTCAAAATAATATAAATGACAAGACAATAAATTTTCAGACAAGCATTTTAATATATCAGCCAAGTAGTCCAGCGGGATATGTATATTTTTTTAAATACCTGTTGTTTTTTAATAGTGTCCGCTACCTTCTTCTTTTTCTCTTCTTCAACGGCTATTCGTTCATCTTCTTTTCTATAAAGCATAATATTAACATTAATAGATTTTTCTATTAAAAAAGGATATTAAAATAAAAAAAAATATACAACTATTTATTTATTTTACAATTATTTTCAGATGTCAAAATACATACTTTTTACGGTCAGATTCCTCAGCCGCTTTTGCCTCCTCGGCTTTCTTTTTATTTTCCTTATTATTACTCTTTTCTGGTCCCTTAACGATTGTAAATCCTTCCTTAATCCATTCCTGTGTAAATGAACAAGTTGGCAGAGTTAGAGCAACAGGATTGAAGCCAAAGATAAGATCGACGACACACAAACAAAAAAGTATTGAGATTTAATAAAATAACCATTAAAACAAAACGATAAATATAAATCTCAAATCAGACAAAATAAGAAAGAACTTATAATTTTCATAACATTCATGCAACATAAAAACAAAGTATTATTTATTTCTTTAAAAATACATTAATTATTTTGGTGAAATTCTATGGAATGCCAATTCCTAGTTGTCCTGAAACAAGAATTTGGAATTAATTCTCTACCTTTTTCTCTTTTTCTAACTCTTTTTTGCTTTGTTTCTCCTCTTTCTTGTGTTTAACCGGCGATGTTTCCACCGATGCCTTCTAAAATATGAACATAAATTAAATTATTTGTATACGATAATTTTAATAATAGAGACATGCTCTATTTATAAATATATTTAATTAAAACCCAGTATAAGTTCAGTTTACTTACGTGAGTTTATGTATGGTTACTGAGTAAGCTGTTGGCTTCTGAGTATTTTAATTAGAATAGTAATTTAAATTAATATGCAAGTATTTGTAACAATAACAACTTGCATAAAGTCAAACTTATTCTCAGTTATACTGACCGAACTTTTATATTAGCAAAGTCAAGTTAACAAATAAAAGATTTTCTTTTATTTTAATAATTAAAATTTAAGTTAATATAATGGTAGTTTAGAGATAAAAAAAGGAAAATCATAAAACTTCAACAAAATTAATGTAAAGTTGAAAAATATTTATAATATAGTATTTTACAATAATCACCAAATAATATCTTCGATGATTACACTGCCTGACGTTATCATGATTTCCAAAATCATTCGCCCATAACACGTTAGTATAGAGGCAGAGGAGAGCAAACATACTTCTAGTTCACATATAATATGTACGTGGGTGATTATTTGAATATGTGCATATCACGCGGCCCTCCCCAAATAACTACTAAGTAAGATAAAATGTTATGTTTTTTTTTATTTATTTATAAAATTGTTACAACACTACATACCGATGTACATAATATATTCCTATTGTTAAAAATAGCTAAGTTATGTTTGTAAACGTTTCTCAAATCTCATTACCATTCGTGTCCC
>DWQW01009756.1:0-12697 GCA_018249695.1 Heliconius erato demophoon | reverse complement strand
GGTCGATTCTTGTTCGTGCGATGTAATCTCTACCGACGACGAAGCACTGGGTTATTTTTAAAAATATAAAGTATAAGATTTATTTAGCTTCCTTGTTCTTGAAATTCTTCTTACCGTGCCAAAGATAATTTTTTTTATAATTACGCAAAATTTAGTTGTAAGCCAGAATTTGAAAAACAAACCTCCCTTTATCAATAATAATTTTATAGAAAATCATTATTAGTATATTATAAATACAGCTTTTATCGACTACCACACAAAATTGCACAAAAAGTATCTTATAATTACTAAAATAATTAAAATACTCAAAGTTAAAATTATGTACAGTTCTTGTTTGGTCATTTTCCCTACTAAAATACCTAACTGACATTTAGGTACACCGAGAACAAACAGCTATATGTCAACCACTGTCATATGCGCTTATCGTTATAAAATTTGCATCGTATAATAAGAAGCTCAAGCTTCACTTGAATTTGATAGACTATAAAAATGCATGATATTACTATTTTCAAGTAAAATTATCAGTACACGAGATTTATTAAAGTAGATATTACGAGGAGTAAAAAAAAACACGATTTATAAATATGTTTTATTTTTTAAATAAAACATTTAGGTTAAATAATTTTAACTAGGCATAGAAAACATGGTGTTAAGACATTTCATTCACCGCTCTCCGCTTTTATTAGTTATATTCTTCTCAGAGCAGACGAATAAAAATAAAAAAGTTTTTTTTTATAGAATAAAATAGAAAGAATTGTGTATCGAACCTATTAACATCGCGTTTAGAGTCAGACGCTGTCACACTATATGTTCTTACAATTCTATAAAAATAATTTCATTTAATTTGTAAAAAATAAATTAGGTTCACGCTGTATCCCGCACACTGCAGGGGCAGAGTCTGCAGAATTTTGGACACATTGCGTGTTGAGTGGCAGATCTCAACGCCGCGCTTGTCTTCGACTCAAGAACGAAGAAATGAAAATATAAATTTAAGTAAATATTTCATCTCCTCGAGTGGGGATCGAACCCACAACCAGTCTGTTTTACAGTCACACCTTGTGCCCCTGCGCCACGACTGGCCTCACTATATATTTGTATAGTATAACCATGTAATTTGATATATTTAGTATGTAGGTATTACATTATGTAAACATTGTGGTCAATGTACAAACGAGTGTAGATTACAGGGAAATATCGGCGTTACATAAGTGCTAGTTCAATAGATCAAGCAATTAATAGTTCTTATAATTAAATATGATTTGCGAAGTGCTACTATTGTATGTTTCGAACCAGATAAATGTTCATATTTTTAAATTTTTGACTTGTACTTCAGTTACGATTTCAAGAAAATAAAAATAAATGAAAATCTGTCATGATATTGTTTCATTTATCGAGATATGTAGTCTTTTTTTTCGCTTGTGTGTTCCGCTGTCCCCAAAGATAGCACCGGTACGTAAAAAAGTTAACAAAAAAAATCAAAAGCATGATGTACAAAAATGAATGTAAATAAACTGTCATACTCTACACGAAATAGTCAAATGTTACTTTTTAATACAATAGTTAAAATATAAATGAAAACAGTAAACCGATGTCCCATTTTGAGTCGAAAAAAAATTGGCCATGTTAGTTATGGACTAAAATATTTGGAATTAAAAGAACCGGAGAACATGTTGCATACATATTATACTGTTTAATATAAAACAGGCCCTGCGAATTTTTAATATACAAAAACTTTAACTTACATTTTTTTATATATATTATAAAAAAATTGTAAGTAAAGGTAACGATAAACAAATTTTAAAAAATCTTACTTTGGCCCTAAAAAATAAAATATTACGACTACTAACTTACCTAAAATGTTTATCAAAAGCTTTCAAAGCACTGTTAAAAGACTTTGATTCAGGCTTCAGTGTGTGTTCACTTCTCACTAGATAGTTTTCGTTGGATATTTCTAAGGAACATCGCACGAATCTCTCGGCTGGGGTTAATTCGGTCACACAACGTTTTGAGAGAGAGCAGAGGTCGTCTATGTGGTCGTCCATTGAAGTTTTTTCTGGTCTTCTAAAGAAAATTTGTCCAAGTTTTAGGATATATATGCAATTATGTAAAATTTCATTTATTAAAAAAAATTAGATAAGTATATCTAAACACGGATTTTCATGGAATTTTTCTCAATATTATATTTTTGTTATAAATGTAATATCAACATATATTATAACTTATATGTTTAAATTTTGAATTATTTTGTCATAAGTTGGGAATTGTAGCTTCGAGAGAGATATTTTTTATATTAATCATTTGTAATGAAAAAAATGAAATTCGAGTTGAAATCAAATCTTCATATATCATCACGAGCACTCAAACAATTCCCAAACGGTTAAAATATCGATGTGAATTTTATAAAGACGTATGAATCTCTTTATGCTGTGACTAGTACACAGGAGTGTAGGCAGAGGGAACCTAGTGTCAACACACTCCATTCCCCACTTTCCTCTGAATTTTCGAGGCATTGCGTGTTGAATGGCGGAACTCTACACTGCACTTTGTCTTATCACAACGGGGAAATATAAATAAATCATTGTCCTCATCCCCTATAGTGAGTATTGAACCCACAATCATCCCGTGTACAATCACGGCTTTAAGATGGCATTTAATGTTTGAGATTGGTTTAAATTTTTCACGCGACCATCTTTGCTTTGGTATTCTATGAATTTATTAAATTTGATTACATACCTACTTATATTAAAAAAAACCCTTGAATTTTTGATGATTATATTAAGTTAGTCAATAAATGTAATTTACTCTCAGTAATATGAAGAACGAAATTATTATCATCTTTCGTAATGAGTTTGGTAAAGGACAAACATTTGTGTAAAGAAAGATATCACTTTTATATTCAAAATCTCTAAGTATTATATGTAAATATCTATATAGTCAATACACAGATAATAAGTGCCTTTTTTTAAAGCAATAATAAAATTTATTGTTACGCTTATCTTTTAACACAGAAATGAAAATAAAAAAAAACGTATCATTTAATCACACATTTTCATTACACAATTAAAAAAACTTACAGTTTGTTGTTTGTTAACAACACTACTGCGTGCTCAGTAGGTTGTGTTAAATGCGTGTTAGCACAACCTACTGCGTGTTAACAGCAAACTTTTACCACAGAAATGAAAACAAAAAAAAACTTATCACTTGTTCACGCATTTTCATCACACATTTAAAAAAACCTACTGTCTATTAACAACCAACTATTCAACCCTAACAATACGTACAGAGCCTTAATCAGACCAGCAAAATACTTATGCTTTAGATACATGTAATCTACCATGTGACAACCAAATCCATAAACATCAAATTTAAGTTAATTAATTAAGAAATAAGATATCTTACCTATTATCTTCAGAAGGCACATGGACGTTACCATCGAGACATCCCAAACGCATACCAAAGATGATAACTCCAATGGTTTCTATCGCCCAGCGATATATTTCTGTTTCAAATTCCTCGTTCAGTGCGTTATCGGCGTGTCGAAGTTCACCGAGCCTGGTTTAGAAAAGTTTTTTTTAGCTTCACGAAAGGTAGTTGTAGAGTGAAGCTAGTGTTAAAACACTCCGTTCCCTAATTCTCGAGGCATTGCGTGATGAATAACCTTCGGAATTCAATGCCGCGCTTTGCCTTTGCCGCCTTCGCCTTCGAAGTAATGCTTCGATATGACAAGAAATAATTCATTCCCCCTGGTGGGAATCGAACCCACAGCCGTTTACAGTTACATACTTATGTTTTATTATGCAGATGCATAGTAATTAGTGAGTAATTTAAAAATTATATTGTTATTAATTAACCATAGAATGTGTAAATCGTTTCATCAAATAAACACAAACGTAACAACGTTTGTGTTTATTTGATGAAACGATTTTTACTGCTTCACGTTGTATCCCGCATGTAGTAGAGTAGGCAGAAAGAGCATAGTGTCAAACCACTCCGCTCCCCACTTTCAGATCAATTCTGGAGGTATTGCGACACCAGAGCGAAGAAATTAATATATTAAATATTTCATTTCGTCGAGTAGGAATTTAACCCATAACCTGTCACGTTTACAGTCACACGCTTGTGCCCCTGCGCTTCGACAGGCCACAATGTATGGCCTTATACTCTATTCATTTTGGCATGAGACAAAATATAAACAAAGAAATACTGCTTCTAAAACTTTTATGTAACTTTTTAATTTAGTCCAAGTTAAGTCATGTTTTAAGATATAAAAAAAACAATATAACAAAAACAAAAAAAAATAGAAAACAACTTTTCAGTTAACAAAACAAGAAACTTAATAAAAACAACAAAACTAACAACGGAATCACAACAGTACAATATCTTATGAACATGTTTAGCGATTATAAAAATGGCGCACATAATCAGATCTGGCTCTCAAAGCTTGAGAACAAAACATCCTATTTTAATGTTAAATGTGCGCAGTACCTGTGCTGTATTATTTATTGTAGTAGTTTATTTTTATAGCATTAAATTGCGCCTCAACTTTGAGAACAAGTTGGATTTTGGGTGTTTTGACTTGACATGTATTGTTAAATATTTAAAAATTAAGAAAAGAATTTATAATATTTATGATACTCTAAAATGGTTTGAATAGAAACATTTTTTTTAATTAAGTTCCATCAATCGTGACGTACAAATAACCTATTTTCGATTTGTTTACCTTTTATCTTCATGAATAGGGTTACATAGATATTTAATTTATAAAATAAATGTACTTTTACATGATCATTCATTACAATGCATATTTTTTTAACAATTTTATTGACCTATTTATATCATTTTTATATATGTATATTGTTTTAAAAACCTCGATATATTTTAAAAAAAGTATCTCTAGAAAGGACAAAACTTATTCAATTCATGAGAGAGGGCTTGTGGGATTACTATAAATTAGGATATCTTTAGATAAATAAGAAAGGCATTAAATCAGGATCAGGAATCCTGATTTCTAACATCTGTATTTGTTGAAATCAGGATCCTAATTTCTACAAATACAGATGTTAGAAAATATTTTATAAAAATAAAAACATTCACAATATAAAAATTTTGTAGAGATTGTATATAGAGTCGTTTTATAGAGACAAAATGCTTTATATAAAGGTTAAACAGGCCGTGCCATGACGGCACCTTGTTTTTTTAACTTTACGGTAAATCCTGCAAGGTAGGCAGAGGAACCCGGTATTAAGACATTTTTTTCCTCTCTTTCTGCCCAATTTTTGAGACATTGCTGGTAGCGGAACTGAACGCCGTGCTTTGCCTTGTTACTAGAACGAGAAAATGAAAATAAAAAGTTTCCTCGAATAAATAAATATTTGGTTTTATGTTTTCTTAATACTATTATTATAAGAAGCCCTTTAAGAGTTATTCTCTATTACATACCTCCTTGTGACATCAGCGGCTATACCGTCGAATGCCTTATCATAGTTTCGAAGAAGCGTGCCATCTTGCAACAATGTCCTCATTCCAGCCCATATTGCTTTTGTTTCGTCACTAAAAATATATATATATTATTATTTGATAAAATATATTTTGTAAGTTACACTTTTATAACGTTATTTTTTATTGACTAACCAAAAAAGAAATAAATCAATTTGTCATAATGTAATATATAAAAAGTATAGGTATTTGTTAAAAAAATTGCGCATCATCTGATTAGGGAGACACCTATATTTATTATCGGGATTATTTCTCAAAATTGAAGTCCATCACTCGAAAATCAGTACAAATTGCGCTGATACACAAAAAAATATTTTTTTGTACATGCATTCATTATTTTTACGCCAAAGTTTAAAGTCCAATTGACTTTTTATAATAATTATGATATTTTAAACTATTCAATTTTACTATGATTTTTTCGCTTGATAAGATTTCATTTGATACAAATTGCTATGATAAGAAAAAAATAGGCCCCTACCACTTTTTCCATTTGGGAGCGCCATTTTGAAAAACGGCCAGTTATTTAGTAAATATTACGTTTAATATTAATTAAAATAATGCTTAGAGATAGGTACTTATAAGGACAAGCAATTATGATATTCTAGCTGGATTATTTTTCAAAAAAAAAATCGAAAATCAGCTTCACGCTTTATCCCGCACACAGCAGGGTAGGCAGAGGGTACCTTGTGTTAAGACACAGCGTTGTTCCCCACTTTCCGCCGAGTTCTAGAGGAATTGCGTGTTTAGTGGCGGGATTCACCGCCATGCTTCGCCTTAACACTAGAGCGAAGAAATATAAATCTAAATAAATATTTCATCTGCTCGAGTGGGGATCGAACCCACAACCAGTCGATTTTACAGTCACCACTGTGCTACTGCGGCACGATTGACCTTTTTTTAGCAAACTTTAAACAATTAAAAGTACTAATAATATAATAGGTTGAAGTCAAACCGATGGTCCTTTATCGTCCTTTGCCTGCAATTGATCAAAGGCATTTGTTTTTGCCAATTAACATTGTTAAGTATTTTAATTACTTTTTAAGCTTTTTAATATCTTGTAAATTGAAAATTTAATATTATTCTTGAGTAGTTGAATGTTGTCTGTGACAGAATTTAATTTAAATATTGTAAATTTAGTATCAAAGAACGTTTTATAGATTTTTAATTACTAACCTATGCATAGGACATTGAGTGTGCGCAGTTTTCCTGTGTGTAGACAATGGCGACTTGGCCCATTGGGGACGCTCGGTGGCATTGCTTTGATATACCTGCGATCAAAATAAATATATAATAATTACTTCTCAATAATTAATTTTTACGAGTATAATCTTATTAATAAATTAACCAGTACTCAGTATTAGGAATCAGTTTTTTGTTTATGCATCTTTAAGGTCTTGGAAGCTAGCATGAGGTAGAGACAAATTTGAAGTGACGCTTCTTGTTTATTCTTCGGTCTGTCCAAACAAGGACCGCGATAAGTGGAAAAGCCAATCACTCTTCTTTGTTTAATATAAAAGAAAAAAAAAGATAATCATAGTTTATCCTTTTTATCCTTTATATTAAAAGAGATATAATATTTTAATATAAATGATAAAAATGTAACTAAGTTTCATGTAATAAAGCCCGAGATTAAGATTCAACTTATGACCATTGTATATGGTCACGAACATTTTAATTTATTAAGGATGTGATTGTGACAACGACTGCTCTTAGGAACAGAATTGCAATATTTAGTCAAAATTATAAAGTTTATTCACAAAGTCATTAAACTTTGATTTCGAAACATCAAAGAATCGAATTTTGTAATTTATTTACATATCATATCTATGTTAGCATAGATTTGGATTACAGAGTACTAAATTATGTTATCCCACAGATCAAGGGATTCCCCTCGAGCTTAGTTGATTAACATTCATATATATAGGCTTATAGGCTACCGGCCTATATCAAATTTTCTAATTTCCGAAGATGGCACCAAGTCGTGATAAATGACTTCTAGACTATGACAGTTTGAGTTACATATTGTCTTTGTACGAAATATATAGAAGATACTGAAATATATTTATGTATTATATGTATAGTATAACTGATTCAATTAAAATATCGCCAATAAAAAAATAGTAGTTTATTGAATTTGATCAAAGATTTCAATATAATTGTTCTTCTTTTATCAAAAAATCTATAAATTAAAAAAAATAAATCAGCTTCACGCTGTATCCCGCACACAGCAGAGTAGGCAGAGGGAACCTAGTGTTAAGACACTCCGTTTCCCACTTTCTGCTGAATTCTGGAGGCATTGCGTGATGAGTGGCAGAAATCAACGCCGCGCTTGTTCTCGACACCAGAGCGAAGAAATGGAAATATAAATTTAAGTAAATATTTCATCTCCTCGAGTGGGGATCGAACCCACAACTAGTCGGTTTTACAATCACACTTCGTGCCGCTGCGCCACGACTGGCCTAATCAAAAAATCAAAAAATCTATCTGCATAAATAATGTTAAAAAAAAAATCTGAAGGCGAAGTATTTCTATCTCTGAAGATAAAAAAATGGTATCAGTAAATTCATAGCAGTGTTTCAAAGGCCAATGCAGTATAGTTGCAGTATAGGTGCATACAATGAAGCATATATCAATTACGATACGAGCGATTAACATGACGTTGTTGCGTGGTCAAGTAACAAATTTATTGCGTGGATATCTAAATTCGGTATAGTTTGTTAGATTTGTCGACGTATATCAGTGCTGAATATGGATGAATGGGACGGTTTTGGGTGGTTTTACAATGGTAAAACGAATATATTATATTAGAATATATTAATTTAGGATAAAATTAAGTTAAGCTACATTTTTTATCGAAATAAATAATAAAAGAATACCACAGTTTTGCATGTAAGTATTTTATTTGAATTTAAAGTTTTCGTATTCATTTATATATATATGTCAATAAAAAAAATATATTTTGAAACATTGAGGAAATTAAAGATATTTCATGTACTCCATCATAAATATTCATCAAACCGATGCTTCATTATACTAATCTAATATTCGTGTGTAGATGAATTACCGGAGATATGTATGTAGCTATTAGAGAAACGAAACTAAAAGCTATCTCAAAATACATTGATTTAGTTTATACTTTAAGTTAGATAAATTTACGTATCATACTCTAGACTAGGGGTTGCCAACCTTTTCTTGATCAAGGGCCATTTTTATATCAATCTTGGTAGCAGGGACCACTATGCGTATATAATAAAAATTAACTGTGATAATCAAATAGAAACTTCGCCTCACCATCTCCAGTCATAAAATTAAAGTCAATCGCAGATCATATTTAGGCTTCTGCGGACCACTGGTTGGGAACCAGTGCTCTAAACCGTACTTTGATTACATTATTTCTTAAAGCACTCAGGATTTGTTATTTTTGTAGCTTGTTCCAAAAGCTTGTTTTATATAAAACTAGGTAGTACACAACTAAATTTTCCTTTTCATTAGTACTTTTTATTTAGTATCTAGTAATTTTATGTTATATTAAATTCCTTTTTTTTCAACTTCACGCTGTAGTCTGCACGGGGCAGGGTAGGCAGAGAGAACCTAGTGTTAAGATACTCCGCTCCGCGTTTTCTGCCGAATTCTGGAGGCATTACGTGTTCAGTGGCATAAATCAACGTCGCGTTTTACCTCAATACCAGAGCGAAATGAAATTATTAAATTATTTCTTTGAGTGGTAATCAAACCCATATATACCTGTCGCGTTCACGCACACGTTTGTGGCTCTGCGCCACGACTGGTCTTATAAGATAATAATTTGATATAAGATATAATAACTTTGTAATCACAGATAATATAAAAAACATAATTTTTTTATTTACATAAATAGACAGAGCAGCTGATTATGTTATCGTTTGAGGTTTAATCATCTTGTAAACATGACCTTTTATTACGCAAATTGTTCATTGCGTAGGTAAATATTATTATTGTATTTATTAAGTATAGGGCAATAATACATATTTAGTTTATCTGAATAAAAATATTAATTTAAAATATATATTAAATTTCCGTGATCAGGGGCGGTGACTTAACGCCGCGTTTCATCTTACAAGAGCCAGGAAATCACTAATAAATAATTTATTGTCCGAGTTAGAATCGAACCACGGCCATCACGTTTACAGTCAGACGCTAACGGTCCCACTGCCACGACCGTTCCATACCATATAAAAATAAATAAATATGATATAGTATCGTTTGTATTTATATTATTTTGTTGTAGATAGTAATTATCCTTATGTATGTTACGCTTTCTTAAGTGAAAGTACAAATTGTATATTGTTAAGTACTAACAAGTATATAATATTTAATAAGCTAAGAAGCATGTAAGCAAACATAATTATATCAATTAATAACACTCGTTTTAACGAGAAACCTACTGTTTATTATTCCTATTAAAATTGTGGGGATAGAAAGAAATTAGTAGACGGCCGACGAGTCGTGGCCACTCTAAGTTAGCTGTAGATGTTGAAACAACGAGAGAATCAATGTGCAAAAGTTTTATAATTCAAACTATAATAAAATATAATAAACTATAATAAAAAAATAATTAAGTATAATATTTATTTTTTTCACTTAAGCACGTAGGTACGTAGGTAGCTGTTTTTAAAAATAACACCGTCATTACGAAACGTATCAATTTAAAATATGTAAATATTCTCTGAAATTAGATTTAAAATCACAAGTAAGCAAATATATACAAGCTGACAAAATTAAGATTTTCACTAATAATTTACAGTTTACTGCACTTATTAATAATAAGAACTTATAGTTAACTGATTAGAGGCCGTCGTGGCGCAGTGGATTGATTCTCAGTCGGAGAAATAAATTATTATTTATTAATATTTTCATTTCTTTGCTCTGGTAACAAGACGAAACGCGGTATTGTGTTACGCTGCTCAACACACAATGCCTCGAAAACTCAGCGAAAAGTGGGGGACGGACTGTCCTAACACTGGGTTCCCTCTGCCTAACCTGCTATACCTATGCGGGATACAACGTGAAAAAGTTAAAAAATTAAATGTACTAGAGTCTATTGTCTATAAATATTGTTTGTTTTTATTAATTGATTTTTTACATACATTCTATAGTATGTATCTGGGTTTATTTAGAAGCAAAACAGGTCGTTATATATGTCTTCCTCATAAAAAATATCATAATAATTACTTTCATATATTTTATGTTATATTGACCTCTACAATAGATAGTGTGTCGAGATATTTGCGAAATGAGTACATTATATTTATTTTTTTGCTTATATTAGCACGAGTCATCTTCACAACCTATAAAAAACTATGTCAAAAAAATTAAGGTCAGTCGTGGCGCAGGGGCACAAAGTGACTGTAAAATTAACTGGGACTGGGTGGATTCGATCGGAAAGTGGGTAACAGAGTGTCTTAGCACTATGTTTCCTCTGTTTACCCTGCTGTGTGAGGGATACAGTGTGAAGTAGAAACCGTAGAACAGAGTAGCATGTTACTAAGGCTAGTGTTTATAAATCGGTCGATCTTGATAACGATCTTGAGATGAGTATCTCCTAATATATTAATGTAAACGGCATCTCAAGATATATCTCAGACTTGAGATTGATTTATAACTACCAGCCCAAGTGTTCTTTATAATTTTACAAAATAGAGCCTGAATGCAGCATGAAAAATAAAACAAATTCTAATATAAAATCGCCAATAATAAATTCACATTTTTAACAATTTATTATCTGACATAGCTGATATTTGGCTATGTCATGTATTTTTGTTGTGGTCATATTTATCTAAGAATTAGAACAGGTGCTAAATATAGTATTGCTATTGTGAATCTTTATACTGGTTTTAGTATAGCTTTCTAAATTGAATTTTAAAAGATATTTACTTCTTCCGCATTCATATCTTCATAAATTCATATGTACCTTGCTAATACAATAGCAACACTATTTCACTTTACTCATACTGTTTCATTAAAAATATATAGGGATACTTTTGTGGGATTATAATTCATTACTAAGATAAAAGAGGACCGTCGTGGCAAAGTGTGACTGTAAAATCGACTGGTTGTGGGTTCCATCCCTACTCGAGGAAATGAAATATTTATTTACATATATATTTTCATTTCTTCCCTCTGGTGTCGAGGCAAAGAGCGGGTTTGAGTTCCGCCACTCAACATGCAATGCTTCCGAAACCTGGCGGAAAGTAGGGAACGGAGTGTTTTAATACTAAGTTCTCTCTGCCTACCCTGCTGTGTGCGGGATACATCGTGAAGCTGTATAATAAATAACTAAGATAAAATAAATATATTTTTCAATAAATATATTACTTGCCTCTCTCATAAGCTCAGGGTCAAACACGTAAAGCACAGGTCTCGATCTAGTTGCTTTGGCCAGGCGTACCAAGTCTCCATAGCGGTCTTGTAACCCTTCTAGTAGGCCTAGTCCCACGGTGTGGTGGAAGCTTCCTATAAAAAATTATATTATTGAAGGAAAGAAATAATAAACTGAAATATATAGTATAAGTCACAGGGTGTGTATATTTTCCGAATATATTTAAACAGAGAAAACTTATTAATGTGTGTTTTGTTCTTCCATTGCCCATCGACAGTAAGTAAAGAATAATTCTCTTAATTAAAAACTCTCTTAATTAAAAACTCTTAAAAAAATTCAAAATTAGCTTCACGAGGCTAATTTTAATTTTTTTTTTACTAGTAAGAAAACTATAAATTTTACATAGTATGCAATATTGTAGTATCATCTATCTATATATATAAAAGGACTTGTGCTGACTGACTGAGGTAAGACGCACGCAGAGCCGTAACCGCTGATGGTAGAAACGTGAAATTTGGACAGATGTTTATTTTCACATTCTGGACATCCACTAAGAAGGAAATTTGAAAAATGTTAACCCTAAAGGGATGAAAAAGGGGTTGAAAGTTTGTATGGAAAAAAAATTTAATCTGCACCGACTTTTATAAAATTTTAAAATTCAGACTCTTAAAAATATTTCATTGAACACGTGTTTCATGGTTTTTAAGAATTCACCATAAGGGTTCAAATAAGGGGTTGAAAGTTTATATGGAAAAATCTTTAAATTGCCACCGATTTTTATAAAAATTTAAATTCAGACTGTTAAAAATATTTTATTGAACACGTGTTTCGTGGTTTTTTTAG
>DWQW01009755.1:0-12697 GCA_018249695.1 Heliconius erato demophoon | reverse complement strand
AATGGCAAAGAAGATTTATGATAGAAAAGTGAGCGGTAAGAGAGGTAGGATGAGACCTCGGTTGACCTTCGAAAACACAGTATCAAAGATACTGTAGGAAGGTCACGTAAAAAGCATGAGGACCCCCCGAAGGGCATGTATGAAGAGGTTGATGACAGTGGAGGAGGCGAAAGAGGTATGTAGACACCGTAGCGTTTGGCGCTCCGTTCCCTCTGACTACCCCGTTAGGGATAAAGCGTGGAAGCTAGTTTAGTTTATTTTTTTTGTTTTAATATTATTAAGGAAGGATAAATGAGAATATACATATATATTGTGGTTTCAACTATTTATTTTATTATATATCTAAGAAAATAACAATATAAACACGTTTCAGTCTTTATTTTGTCTGGGATGAAGAAAGGAACAAAAACTTTAAAAATATCTTATATTTTTATACTACATACCTGTAAATTTAAGCTCTACAAAACATATAACAAAAAAATAACTATTTCAATTTATTTAAAGTGTTATTCTACATTTTGGAAAGAAAAATACTTGTTTAGCAAACGTACAAAAATTTGAACGTAGCGGGATTTGAACCCGCGCCTCTTGAAAACCGTCCAATAGCTATGACCACTAAGCTATACGTTGTTAACAAGCTACGTCGAAATTCTTATACGCATGTTAGAACTTATTTATGTTGTTAGTATAGTATAGTACTTCATTTCATGAGTGCACATACCCGCAAACTTAGTTAGTAAATTTTTATAAGTTGTACTTTCCGTTGACCTACAATCCTTAAAGAGGTACAGAAGCCTCGATGGGCCAGCACGACTGAATCTTAATCGATTATTTGTCATTCTGTTTGTATACTACCTAAAACAAAAATGGATGCACGGTCTCACATACCGCGGTCGAAAATTTGCAGCCGAGGACGCAACCTCTTGCCTCTTGCCAATCACAAAGACTTGCGCTTGCATACTATTGGAATGGGGAACAATATACGATTTTTGCAAAGAGTAGTGCGTCCAGAGTTAAAGGTTAAGTATATATAATAAAATAATTCATATCAAAATAGAATGGAAATTTATAAAATTGACGAATGCCCATTGCTGCCACTCCCACAACTATAAATTAACCATGTAAAGTACGAGCGTGTGGCATGTATATATTAATAAAATAATAAACCAGACAGAAAGACGGATTATTAGATAATGTATCACGTAATCAATTTCGTTATCATTCAAAATTCAATAAAATAGGGAACTCGTAATGATATTTCATACTCGTAGCAAAGATGATGCTAGCTATTGCGTTCCTCTTAGCCGTCGGGGTAAGTTTCATTTTTCTTTATTTTTTTCTACTATTTTTTAATTGTTTTTCGCGGGCACACGACGTCACGCCTGCCTGCGTCACGACGGCCTCGTAGCTTTTAATTAATTGTTGAATAAATCAGTCATTAAGCTATATCTCATAAACTTTGATAAAAAAAATTAAAAAATATTTTTACTATACAATATACAATAGAATCAATTTTTTTTTTTAATTAAGTAGATTAAGAATGAAAGTATAAAATACGAGAAAACATTTCGCCACTCTGCATACAATTACTATTATGACGAAGTGTCTTGACATTAAATTCTCTCTGGAAAAAATGCAATATTTTATTTTAAAAAGAAATTAAAATTTATTAAATATCAAAAGATACGGTATATTTTTTATTTTTGTCACAAGGTCTGACGCCTTTTTCAATAGGTAAATGGTATTTTGTATCCAATCTTATTTGTGCAGTACTCTTTTCACAAATATTTCTCAGTAGTCTGATATATTCGTATTTTGCTTGTACTCCCTGTCTATCTAAAGCTTCCCATACGAGTATGTACTGATCTTCCAAGGAATCAAAAACTTTGTGAAAATCCACGATACCAACAGATTATTCTTTTGAATGACTTGCTTTAATACGAGTACATGGATATGGTCAATAGTCGAAAGATTTTTCGACAACCCGCCTGTACTTTAGTTTTCATCTAGTGTCATCATGCAAAATAGTAATTAATATTTTGAAAAATACCCTATTGGCAGGGTGCGTCGTACTAGGTGAGGGTATTATAAACGCTCGCAGCGCTCATGGTGGCCAAAAGTAGAAAAAATGAAGGCTTTGTCACTTATTAATGTCAAAGCAATCTGTTCGACTTATCGTTTTACTAAGTTATTAAAAATGAGTCACAGCAGTTGCAGTTGTTCCACAATGCAACAAATACATTTACATGTAATTGATATATTGATAGCGAAGTATGTGATGCAGAAATACAAACAGAAATAGACAATTCAACTATTTATATAAAAAAATACAATAAAAAGAAGAACAAAATATGTAATACCCCTAAAAAACATACACAGATGTGGCGACTTCAACAAAAAATATATTTTACTGGGTTTTCATCTATCTGTAATGATGAGCGACTTATAGATCTTGCAGCTGTAACATTCAACAATTTCCAATTATTATTAAAAACATTAGCAACCAATCACAAATACAGTATTAATAGTTTTTTTTTTATTTTAATTACTTTTTTTCTTAAATCACATTTCGTTTCGTTCACGTTTTGATATTATAATAATCATTTATTTAGAAAATAAATTCTTATAATAATATCAAAACTAGGTAACTACTATACTAACTACCATTAAATTTGCTGTTTCCTTGTTTTTCAGTATAACTATAACTAAAAAAGTAGTAAACAAATTCTGATATAACCAAAATAAAACACAATTTTGAATAGAGATTACTTACTTCTCTCAATTTCAATAACCAGAAATGATTTATCGACACTTTTTCCACCTAAATCACAGTAATTAAGTAATATAAATGAATTTGAAAATATTTTACGAATATTTTTAAACAATCCCGCCATCATATGTCAAAGCGTCAGAGCCCACAAATTTGCGTACTCTGGGTGGCGCTGTAGTCGTGCACGGTACCAATAAATGTTGGACATGAGGCTTATCGCCCTATAATTTACGATATCTCCTTTGTCTCATTTCCCTGAAGCTTTTTCCAGTTTTAGTGTGTTCATAGCTGTAATTGTTTCTTCCTGTAATGATACTGGTATATACACTATATTAGGTAACGATAGTTCTGTCGTAGACTTTCTCGAGATCTTACTGTGGTACAAGTTTTGATAGGAGTCTGTTTCTAATTTTATTATCTCCGATCTCTTGAAAGTGTGACTTAATGACTTTCGTCTTTTCTTTTCAAATTTCTTTGAAATTTGAATTTTGTTTTGTCCAGGTACTTGTGTATTTCAATACTAGGTCAGAAATAATGACTTGTTAACATTATTTGTTGTTGTTCTGTATCTGGGTACTTTGCGTCGTGTAATATACTGTATATTCTTTTTCGAAATATGCGCAGTATATACGGTTGTCTTGCACTTGTAGAGCTTCAGATTGAGCCTTGGAAAGAAAATTACAGTTTTCCATTCATTGTATAATTGTCGCTGTCGGCTGTTGGACGGCTTTGACACATGCTTGAAATGCGTCGGTTATTGCCGAAGAAGGTGGAGTCTATGCAATGGTTCTGTTTTTGGATTTAATAATCTCGTAATACTATTATCTCGTAATATTATCTTATTGCGCATATCAACTATTCTCTTATCATTTAAAAAAGCATGATGCCTGCGATACTTCATAAATCTTCATATCGATAGCCTTCTCAAAACTATGTCTTTTCCATTATTTTGGCTTCACGCTGTATCTCGCACACAGCAGCAGCACTTTGTGCCTCTGCGCTACGACTGGCCTCAACTGAACGCACTGAAAACTAAACTAAAATAAACTAGCTTCACGCTTTATCTCTAGCGGAGTAGTCAGAGAGAACGGAGCGCCAAACGCTACGGTCTCTACATACCTCTTTCGCCTCCTCCACTGTCATCAACCTCTTCATACATGCCCTCCGGAGGGTCCTCATGCTTTTTACGTCGTCTCTTACCGCTCACTTTTCCATCATAAATTTGCTTTGCCATTCTTTCATCACTCATTCGTTCGTCGTGCCCAAACCGATGAGCACGTTCTTCTTCATTCTCACCGTGACCTCCTCGCTAGTACCTGCCATTGTGTGTACCTCTTCATTGCGGATTCAATCAGCTAAGCTGACTCCGCATATCCTACGAAGAAATCGCATCTCCACAGCATTCATCTTTCTTTCATTCTTCTTCTGTAATACCCACGTTTCGCTGTCGTATAACAGAGACGGTACCAATCTGCATTGTGTACGGCCAAACGAGCAGCTGTGCTGATGTTTTGCCGTCTCATCAATGCAGCTCAGTCTCCGTTAACCTTACGGCTTTTAAAATTTATTATTGATATACTATTAAAATTTATTCTTGAGTGTTTACAAATGTTATTTATAATATGTTATTTATAAATAATATTAAATATTGTGCAATTCCCCTACAAATGCTTCTCTTCCCAAATCCATACTTTCCTATTACGTATTGTTCCCCCATGTTGTATACTCCAATTTGTCCATTAAAATTGGCTATAACTACAACATTTCTATAAATAACCATTGTCGATAGTATTTTGCAGGTCTCTCTAGAACTTATCAGTTTTTTAATGTCTTCTTTTCGTCTGATTCGGTTGCTGAATATGCCGGTATAAAAATCCACAATATTTTATTTTTATCTTTACCTACTGGGAAAAATAAAAATAAAACCAGATAAACTAGAAGAAATTAAAGGACTCTCAGAAAGAATCCCAATTCCTTTCGAGATTCCTTTAATTTCCTATTATAATATATATTTTTAATAAGAAATCCAACTCCGTACATTCCTTGTGTCTCGCCTTTATAATGCAGTACGTATTGTCCATGATCTTCTATTCTTTCTCCAAATTTTCTCATTTCACTGATACCCAGAATATCACATTTAATTCTGTCTATGACTATATCAAGTTCTAGCAGTATTTCTGGATTTCTTAGTGTACTAACGTTGAGGGTAGGTAAACGAATATTGTCATTTTTCCGATGTGTGTTTATATTTGTTTTTAGAGGGTCGCGCGCATTTTCTCGTTATAGAGAAATAAGAAAATATTTTAAGTAGTTATCGTCAATTACTATATTATTTATTCTTTCAAGTAAGATTCAGAGTCACTTAACACCTGTTTATGAGAAAAAGTAATAATCTCCTAAGGCCAATCACGCAGGGGCGTGCTACTGTAAAAGCAGCAGGTTGTGGTCGATATTTAGAATTTCACTTGAGGAAATTTAAAATGTCATATTTTCTTTTACTCGCTCTGACAACGAGTCAAAGTGGGGCGTTGAGTTCCGCCACTCAACACACAATGACTCCTTAATTCAGCGGAAAGTGGCGAACGGAAGTGTTTTGATGAGAATAAAGTAAAAGAGCCACACGTATCCTCCTAATTTTAAAACTGTTGAGTTAATTGGTGGAACTCAACGCCGGACTTCGTCTATCATTACAGGCTATGTATATTACTTATCAGAGTCCTCCAAGCTAAAATATAAAGCGGAAAACCCTTTAAAAGCAATACAATCTTGTTTTAAATCTGTAAAAATATGATAACACATATCGTGCTTATGATATATAAAATAAGAAAATAAATAATATTCGATTACTGAAGGGATTAATTATATCTTAAAAAATAATAATAAATTGATAACACCATTTCCTGTGTCTACAGATTATTGAAAATGTTTGAAGTTTTACTTCTGATTCAAAAATTTAGTATTTTTGTTTCGCGCGTGTTTTTATATATATATAGGTATATATATATATATATATATATATATATATATATATATATATATATATATATATATATATATATATATATATATATATATATATATATATATATATATATATATATATATATATATAACACACACATGTGGTCCGTATTTTTGTTCAGCTTTTGTGAAAGTGATTATTATCAAATCTATTAGCATAATATTAATTACACTAGGAATTCGACGTAGAAATTAAATAATAAGATTTATGTTTTAGGCATCTGCAGCCCCCAGTGCGGAAGTCGCTGATATTAGAGGTATGAATTCTTTTTCAAAGTTTAATTACCACCTTGATAAAATCATGACAAACCTTGATCAGCAAAAATAAGCATGGCTTAGAGAGAATATAAGAGTTTTTTAACATTTTTAAAGTGTTATTCCATACTTAGGAAAGAAAAATACTTATTTAGAAAACGTATAAAAATTTGAACTTGATTAAATCGCCTTTATCATATGAAATATTAGCGACATCAAAAGCAAACAATAATAAGCAAAAAATTCTGATATCTCTACAGTCAGTTCCGGCAGGATCGTCTCGGGATGGGAGGCAAACGAAGGAGACTTCCCGTATGCGATAGCTTTACGCATGGTAGATGCCAATGGTGGTGTATCATCTTGTACCGGCGCCATCATTCACCACGAGTGGGGTTTAACTGCTGGTCACTGTACCACAATGTAAGTAATATATAGTTTAAAATGATGTTAATAAGTTATGTACTATTTCGATGTCGTGTAAGTTCCGACTCCTACTTGAGGGATGACTTATTCTTATTTCCTTGCTTAACTCACACACAATGTCTCAAAATTTATAAAAAAGTAGAGTATATGGACATTAGACTCCTCGGTCTTACATTATACGGAAGAAATTGAGGAACGGTGTCCTTACTGGGCCAAAATACAGCATAAAGCTGAACCACCATTTAAAATGACTGTTAATAGTGAAACTCACATCACATATATTTAAAAAAAACATAAATATGTTTTTTTACAGTCGGGTTACGGTTATGATTCGCGCGGGATCAGTCTCCCATCTTACTCCAAAAGTAATTTTTGAGACTAAAGAGTTTTACCATCCACCAAGCTTCATCCAGGGAGTGTTCTTACAAGTCAACGACATCAGTCTCCTCAAATTCAACCGCTACGTCGAATACTCTGGTATTTATTGTCTACTTTATAATAGCTTATTAAAATACAGCCACTTTACTCTTCTTTTACATAAGAAAGAAAAAAAAATCTAATAAAATAAACTCGCTTTTCTATCTCTAATAAATTTATTCATTTCTGGCTTTCTTTTCACCTGAAAGAGTATATAAAGATACCAGTAATCTTATGTGTAAGAGTGGTAGGGTTATAATCCATAAAGATTATAGACACAGACATATTAAATAACAACGATTAGAATATTTCAAAAGTAGTAAATTAAATTTATTCCACATTTAATATAACATACTTTATTTAACAATACATTCCTCTTAAAAATATAAATAAAGCCTACTCTGCTGTGTGCGGAATATAGCGTTAAGCTGATTTTTTTTTAATAATAAATATAATGTATAATTTTAGATGCCATTCAACCCTTGAGGCTGCAATCCAGCTCTCAAAGAAATGATAATTACGGCGACGTTCTCTTGCGGGTTGCCGGATGGGGCTTGAACGCTACATCCTTCCGTGGTGGTACGTAGATCGCTTCTTGGAGCCCTGTTAAATACATCTTATTGAAAATATATTATTTATTAATGATTAATATATTATCTTTTCTATATATAAATACATACATATAAGGTCTGGGCAAAAGTATTTTCGTATTGTTCATTCAAAGGAAAATATTTTTTTAGGTATAATTTTTTATTTATTTATAATATGTATGTGCCGTTTTAATCGACGACTTGTTGCCATCTTATGAGTAGTGCCATGATCCGGTGCCTGTAGAAATTTTGACATTTTTGCCTAAAAAAGTCTGACAGGTAGAATTCACAGTGTTCTTTTGAAGTTAGCTTTTTTTTATTTGGTTAGCCTAAAGAGTTCTGCAATGACCGAAACAGGTTCAAATCTAATGGAGCAAGGTCAGGGCTATTTGGAGGATGCATCAACACATCCCAGCCAAGCTCTCTCAATTTTTGCAAGTGGATACCGGAAGTGTTTTTAATGGGAACAAAGTGTCTTAACACTAGGTTCCCAGATTCTCTTTGCCTTCACTTCTACATGCAGGATAATTTTCTAAATAGTAAGCTACTGTACTTAGAAAATTAATATTTGGAGTGTATGTGGCTTATGATGTGTAGGTGAGTACTAAGAGATGATTTCTCGAAATTTTTATGGGAACGGAAAAAAAAGATATTTTTTTTAAATCCATGCAAACATAGTTGCAAACGACGACTAGTCTATACCATTTAAAGTTATATAATAAAGCTGAAGTGTTTGTTTGGTTAAGCGCGCTGCTCTCAGAAACTACTTTTCTGAATTTGTGTAGGATATTTTCATTTATCAATACATCGAGGAAGGCTAATAAAGCTCACAATCGGTGCACCTGCAGTGAAAATGCAAAGGGAATATGTGTAATAACTCTTAGTCCTTCTTATTGGACCACGCGAGTGCTTCTTTTTAACCTACTTCTGTTAGAGGAGCAGATTATCAATTCGACTGTATTTTTTTATGTTTGTCACCCCAGAACTTTTGACTGGGTGAACTGATTTTGATGATTCTTTTTTAATTTGAAAGTGATGTGATCCCATTTAAATTTGGTCCATTTCTGGCAATTTTAACCATGTGAAAACCACATAAGTCTTAAATTCGTTTTAAATGTGAGCGCGACAAATGGACAAATAGCCTAACATGACGCCAATCGATAGCGATTATTCTTTTTTTTTTGTTGGAAAAGCCACACTTCAAGGGAAGTTTTGAATTAGGTTCTGACTATAAGACATCGCGTGAAAATTATTATATTTTTATAATTTTTTTTTGGTGAAATAATAGGGTTACGGACTGCATGTAGTACTGTAGTGATAACATAAAATAAAAACTTCTTTTATATTTATAAAGGTTATTTATCATTCTATATTAACAGGTGAGTATCCCGAGGTGCTTAATTGGGTGTACCTCGTTGGTATATCAAACCAGCAATGTAGAGCCGAATTATTCAACACACCACTTGTAGCCGCCTCCACTGTCTGCTCGATGGCTTTCAACGTATCCAGCCAATCTCCGTGCCAAGTAAATATTTCTTTCTTGTATTTAAGCACCTTTGGAAAAACAAATTATCAAATAATCTAAATAATTTTAAAGTGTTATTCCACAATTAGGAAAAAAAAACTTATTTAGACAACGTATAAAAGTTTGAACGTAGCGGGACTCGAAGCCGCGCCTCCTGGAAACCGACCAGGCGCTCTGACCACTAAGCCATACGTTCTCATCAAGCTACGTCGAATTTTTTTATTGTCGGACGTTTTCTAGATTTCTAAATGAACAAGTTATCAGTTTCTGTAATTTAACTGACTTAACACAAAGAGGTTGTCAGTTTGACATACGTTGACGTATTTATGCGGTATTATTAAGATTTAATAATCGATTTATTTATGCTCCCAACTGCAGTTGAGCAAAATTTCATAGCCGATTAAAACCCCGTTTTTCGAAGAAGTTACATGACAAATTTCCCCATTCCACCCCATGAAGGAAGTCAAATGTTTGACTTCCTTCATGGTGTTACGAGTATATACCTAGTCTATAGCATAACTTATTTTACTTACTGAAATCTTTTATTTAATAAAATCCACCAATCTACCCACCAATTATGGGCTATAAAATAAACATATTTGTATTTTACAGGGTGACAGCGGTGCTGCCCTTGTGATAGAAGACGTGGATGGAAAGCCCACTTCAATAGGAGTCGCTTCTTTCTCTTCTGGAGCTGGTTGTGAAGCGTACGCACCATCAGGTAGTGTTTTACGTCTATAAAAAACAACATATACTAGAAGTATTTTAGAAAACGTATAAGTTATAGAACGTGACGGAACTCGAACACGTGCCTCCCACTACTATAATCAATAAGCTATTTGGAAATACGCTTGTTGCAACCTATTCATTACTAACTTTTATTTTAATTTGCCGTGTTTTGTGTATATGAAATCTTCTCTACTTGACCCACTTCTTAAAGTCCGATTCAGCTGAAATTTGGATTGCAACTTCAGTTCTGATGACAATAAAATGATATATAAATAAAATATAAAATATATAAATAATACATATATAAATAAAATATAAAAAATACATAATAATCAATATTGTTGTTAATCTAAAATAGCCGCGCAACAAAATGGTGGATTACACATTTTTGCACAACCCTTCAAAATAATGTTTTTAATTAATAGTTTATATTGTTAGCATCTGTGTAGAGAGATTTTTACAGTTTCCGCCACCTAAAGATATTTATACTTTTATAGATTATTACAAAAATTAGCTTCACGCTGTATCCCGCACACAACAGTGTAGGCAGAGGGAACCTAGTGTTAAAACACTCCATTCCCCACATGCCGCCGAGTTCTGGAGGCATTGCGTGTTGAGTGGCGGAACTCAACGCGTTACGTTTTCTAATATATGTATATACATATATTATATTTATTAAAAAAACAAAAATATACAGACTAACAACTAACTTATATTATTTAACCTTAATTTTAAGGTTACATCCGTCCTGGACATTACCACGATTGGTTCTTTGAAGTCACTGGCATCAACTTCGACTGGGATCCCGAATCAATCGCAGTTAAAAGTGAAGAGAGTTTTGCAGAAGTTGATGTGGAAAAAGTTCAAATTGTAGAAAGTGCTGAAGCTTAATTTTTTAGAAATGCTTTACTGAAGTTTGAAACCTACATTGTGTAATATACGTGTAAATTAATAAATTTTGCAATTCTAAAATATAATGTTTCATTATTTGGTCCATACAAATACTCGTGCTCATAAAAGGAAAGAAGCGTGCAGTCTTTAAACGCGAGGGTTGTGGGTTCGATACCCCCTCGGGGCAATAAAATATTTGATATTTATATTTCTTCGCTCAAGTATGAGGCAAACCGCGGCGTTGATTCCGTCTCTCAACTCGCAATGCCTCTGAAACTCGGCGAAACGTGGGGAATGAGAACGGAGTGTCTTAACACTAGGTTATCAAGTTCCCTCTACTTACCCTAAAATGTGTGGAAAACAATATTTAAATACTGTATTTAACAATTTGAGGTAAGAATCGTCAAAATCGATCAACCCGTTTGTCCTCTACTACACGACATAGGAACATACGTTTACTAGTCTATGTACTGACTAATAAACACTCACATTTGCGCCCAATCGAGTAGAAAATAAACATATTATATTTTATTTTATTACAAGATGAAGGATTAAGTTTAAAACTATTTTGTTTACTATATATTTATTTTATAATCAGATTTACATAAGGCAACACTTCTTTGCCTTTGGCTCATCGTGGGGAGGTAAAGCATATATTTCGTATAGATTTAATTTTCTCTCCGTATTCCATTGTAAACTTGACGCCCAATTTACGACATTGCATTTTGAATAGCAAAACTTAACTCTGCGCTTTGTAAAAACACATATTTACCACAAATAAATTAAAAAAATAAATCAGCTTCACGCTTTATTCCGCACACAGAAGGTCAGGCCGAGGACACATAGTGTTAAGACACTCCGTTCCCCACTTTCTGCCGAATTCTGGAGGCATTGAGTGTTGAGTGTCAGAACTCAACGCCGCGCTTGGTCTTGACACCAGAGCGAAGAAAAGAAATGTTTCATCTCCTCGAGCGGGGATCGAACCCACAACCAGTCGATTTACAGTCACACTTTGTGCTCCTGCGCCACGACTGGCCTCACTTTACCACAAATCGAAAGTAATAATATTTATTTAGTACAAAATTCTTGTACTTCCGTTGATCATATATTATAATAGACATATCAAATCAACCTTGGTTAATTGATATCTAAAGATAACATGTTGTATCTCATTTATCCTCGATAAAATATTTCTGACTTATCTAAAGACAAAAGTACTTATTAAATAATTCTATTTATTATCATCTATATATAGATGCAAAAATGACTATTCTTAAGCATAAATTATTTGAGGCCAGCCGTGGCGCAGGCGCACAGAGTGTAAAACCGACTGGTTGTGGGTTCAATCCCCTCAAGGAAATTAAATATTAATTTAAATTTATTTTCCCATTTCTTCGCTCTAGTGTCGAGGCAAAGCGCGGCGTTCAGTTCCCCGCCATTCCACAGGCACTGCCTCTAGAATTCACAGAAAAATGGGAACGGAGTGTCTTAACACTAGGTTCTCTCTGCCTACCCTGCTGTGTATGGAATACAGCGTGAAGCTGACTTTTTTTTCTTATGCATAAAAATGGTTAAAAATAAAAAAAAAAAGATCTTTTTCTCGATTTATCTAAAGCATTTGACTTCTTAGACAATAAGTTATCGCTAAAACACATTGATTACGGAGAGTTTCCATGGTAGTTTTTGATATCTCATTTCTTTTTTTATGTTAATGAAAAAATATTGTAGTGGGAATCATTTTAAATCGTTTGTTTCCTTACCAAAAATAAGTATACCGCAATACCTATAAATAAGGTCTGTGCGGACTTGCAAAATTTTGTCGGAAACGAAAGTTTCCTAAACCCCAAAAAATTGTCAAATTTGGTATATTTTTAAATATCAAATATTTTAATAAATGCACGATTTTTTTTTGTCAAAATAGAGAAATATATATGCACAAATGTAGAGCCAGCACGACCCTACGGAACAAAACAAAAATAAACAAAATCTATCCGCTAGAACTTAATTAAAAAATACTTAGAAATAATTGTTATATGAAATTTTAGTATGAAATTTTTACAAGTGATTTTTTTTAGA
>DWQW01009754.1:0-12698 GCA_018249695.1 Heliconius erato demophoon | reverse complement strand
TTTTTTGAGTCCACAACAAGATTATTTAAACCAGCTTCGACTTTGTGGATTAATTTTTAGAATTTCGTTTGGCTATTCAACGTTGCTCTTTCACAAGTATTAGCATATGATTATAGACTATAAAAAAAATTCCTCATAATCTACGAAACAAATATTGAATTAAGGAATAATAAAATTCAAATTAAGCATAGACACCGTTATGGCGGATTTGGACGTGTCTGAACTCTGACAACACGCAAAAGGCCACGTGAAATAGAAAAATACTTATATATCTATATATAGTTTTGTCAGTTCTATTAGGCAAGTCGGTTAATGAGTTCCTGTAGAATTTATCACTAGACTGTCTGTCTCCCTCACAATGTCAAGGTCCAATTCCAGTTTAACCGACAAAATACTTTTTTTTATTACACTGTATCCTGCACAGAGCAGAGCAAGTAGCCTGGGAACCTAGTGTTAAGACACTCTGTACCCATTAATACTCTGCCACTCCCCACTTTCTACCGAAATCTTGAGGAATTGTGTGTTAGTTGACGGAACCCGAAATGCCGTATGTCCAAAAAAATATTTTTGTTATTTTTCTCTATTTTAATTTTTTTTTCAGCTTCACGCACCTGTGCGTGCCATGACACTAGGTGCTCTGCCTAATGAAGTAAACATTGAGTACCATAATTCATAAAATAACTACCTACTTATTTCGTCACCGTGTAATTTAAAAATTAACTAATTCAGTAAATTACGAGCTGGCAGTCGGCCATCACGTCGACCGCAGGTCCTAGGTCAGCTAATTAGCACACGTAGTCACATCCCTTCACCCGGCCTTGGTGCATTGATGATGGGTTGCAATGGAATGATTCATAGTCATCGTGAATCACGATTTAAGAAATATTTTCTGTGAGATTTTTAGGAGAAAGCGTTTATTTATTTATTTATTTATTCACATTGTGACACGATTAGATACTGTACAAGTGTATTGTATTTAGGACGCGATGGTTGTGGATCGCTGACTGTGGTTCTGACTCAGTGAAATGTTTATATTTAAAAATATTTTCGATTCTTTAAGTTGGCATTTGTATTATTAGATTTTCCGTTCTTAACCCACAAGGTAACGGGAGAGATATTTTGTAAAAACAAAACGATAACGACCAATAACTTCCGAATATTTTGTAACTGCTTCCCCTAAAACCTTAAAAATATATATTTTTTAAATATATATACCTTTTATCGCCATGACCAATCCAAAAACTTTTAGAGATTCAGAGGTAGCAGTACTGTCGTTAGTTATAATGAAAGAAACACACAAGGACCAAGCCCCGCTCCTACACCGTGAATTCTTACCAGACTGCGGCTGCGACAGTCATTGAACCCTCCAGGACGTTTATATGGGATCTTTCTGAAGGTACTTGTTACGCTTGTTTATATTGAGATTAGTTTGGTAATTCATAATATTGATTGATTTGATAAGATATTTTGTAAGATTAATATTAGCAAAGTGGGCCAATACTTGCGTTCGATCTAGGTATTCGATGCATAGGCGAGCAGATACCACACACCAGAGTTTCATGACATAAAATAGCACCACACACCCGTTCACATAGGACCACTCAAACAACATTCAACATTGTGATGAACTTTCATCTACAAAATGTGTGGCTCCAACACATTATTTTGACTTAATGATAAAACTCCATTATTATATGTCATTAATATTTGGTACGATTCTTTCATTGCATCATATTTATTAGTAGTGTAGTACATAAGAATTTGACTCGACTTCGCTTCCACTGCTTCCCGCATTTATACTAGACAACTTGCCAACTTGATGGCGACTCTCGGGTCGTCAATACAAACATAAATCGATCAATATGGTTTTAAAATTAAATTAAAAATTAAATTAGCTTCACGCTGTATCCCGCACACAGCAGGGTAGGCAGAGGGAACTTAGTGTTAAGACACTCCTTTCCCCACTTTCTGTCGAATTCTGGAGGCATTGTGTGTTGATTGGCAAAACTCAACGCCCCGCTTTGCCTCGACACCAGAGCGAAGAAATGGAAATATAAATTGAAGTAAATATTTTATCTCCTCGTGTGAGGATCGAACCCACAACCAGTCGATTTACAGTCACACTTTGTGCCCCTACGCCATGACTGGCCTCTGGCCTGGCCACAATTCATAATTAACAATAGTAATTATGTGTCATTGCCATGCATATTTATTATATATTTTTTTTACTTATTTTTTATATGTTTATGGTATTATATCCAAGGTTCATGTTGTTACATTTTTTATAGAGCCACAATGGCCAATGGTAAAAAAATATTTAATATATCTATGTCATTATACGCCTAAATGACTGGAGAGTTCGAACTTCGAATACAACATACCCCATATTGATGTGTCAGGATATGCTTAATTTTGATATTGATAATTTCTATTTTGTGCAGGATAAAGCGTGAAGCTAAAACGAAGAAGAAAAGAGGCATCTCTTAGCAGTCAGATTGGTCTCGTTTAGATACGGATTTTAACTTTCAACTTTTTAGACAATGTAAAAATTAAATAATTGTCAACCCAATTTAGACTAATATCAATTTTGAAATTCGAACAAATAGTTTCTGACATTTGAAGTAGGTATATTAAGTATTATTGTAGTATTAGTGTAGATTGTTGAAAAAAAAACCCACACAAAATCTTAAAATATTTTTATTAATATAAATCTTATACATAAAATATTACAAGGGACGGAATTAATTTACACAATAATAAAGTAGTAATTACTACTATTATATAAACATTCAACAATGCATTAATCTGATCGAGGCGCACAGAGTAATAAGTTAAGAATACGTACTAATTGTATACAATTTACAATAATAGACAAAAAAGGAATAATTTACATTATAAACAATAAAAGAAATAACTTATTAATTATTATTTTATAAACTTACATACTTAATTCATGACAGAAAAGAAAAACATAAAATCATTCTCGTTATTTAACTGAAATAGAATTATTAAAGAATATTTCAAGATATAATCATTAACTTCATTAAGTTAGAAATAAAATACTAAAATAATATCTAATTTAATTACATATTTACATGAAGTAATAATTTTTTTTATACTTTATAAACTATAATACTTAATCCGATCAACAAATAAGATCAGCCCTTTGCCTTAATAGTTCCAATCGCAGCTCGTGTTCCCTAGCAGCTAGTCTCAGAGCCGCTATGCTTGTAGTTCTAACATCTTCAGGTGGAGGAACGGTTTCACTTCCAGGAGAGATAGGTGGAGAAATAGAGGGAGCTGGGGAACGTATAACCTCTGGTGACAATCGGGAATGTTCAGGCGACAGTCTAGGGGGTTCCGGTACAAGGTTAGCGAAAATCGAATGGAAATGCGGGGAGGTTGCGTACAATGGTGTCCCGAATAGGGGAGGTCGGGTTAAAGGTGGTAGGTACTGTGCGCCAAATAACGGTGAACTTGCGTACCTGTTGGAAAAATAAGTTCTTGTTAGACTTTATATGATTTAAATTGATGATTTTTTTTAATTTTACAAATAATCTTTGATTTGTTTTAGGAATATATAATAATTGTTTGTTTATTTCAACATATTTTATGTTATCATCTGATATTTATAAATATTATTGTTATAATAAAGCAGTAATAAAACAATCGTTAGTAATATTAAACACGTAATTCGAAAATAGAGTCCTTAATTCCTATAGATTCCTTCTTAATACTTTACTTTACTTATAGCTTACTCGTACATATATCTAAACATTAACAGAAGAAAGAAAGTAATTACGAACCTAAATGAAGCCAAGGCGTTATCGAAAGGCTTTCTCAATCCAAATCCAAGTTGCGTTAAAGAGTGAGGCGGCACAGGCAGCGTGGGCGTCGGTAGCGGCTGCCCGCTGCTCAAGTAACCACTGTACGGGTGCGCGTGTGGTCCCACCTTCTCTTGCTTACGCCACTTGGCCCGACGGTTTTGGAACCATACCTAGGAAGAAAAGAAATTATTGAAAAAATATTATATTGGATTGTGGTTTGAGTTCTCAACTTTTTTCTCCGTTTTTATCCGTCAGTATTTAGAAATTTCGTTAAGAATACACTTTGATAGTGATAATAAAAAGATATTTAATTTATAGTATATCAATTGGATTGAAAAAAGAAACAGTTATAAATAATACCATTACCACATCGAAAATTCTAATTAATATTTTTGATAATATATCAGTAGCAAGTAAATAAACATAATTTTTTCCTGGTTACATTTAAAGTGTTAATTAAAGCATTTGTTTAGATATTTCATATATTTCTTCCTAATAGAGTTCCTAGGATTACCAATTTACGCAATACGGGAACCATGAGGATATCATAATACTAAATAATTTTACAGGAAATATATTTATATACGTGTCAGAAGTACGTCTTATTTCAGCTTTTATGACACGGTCAAGGTTTAAATTTCAGATTTGAAACTCATTCATTTATTAATATAAAGTACATCCAAATATTTCAGAATATCGTTTTATACTGAAAACTTAGTGATGTTTACAAAATTATAACTATTTAGCTATATGCTGTGTCACACATGTAGCAAAGAAGATAAAGTAGACAAGAAAACCGATGATGTCAAGACACTCCGAGATCCGCATTCTGCCAGAATTAAAGACATTGCGTGTTGAGTGGCAGAACGCAATGCTGCACCCTAACAGACGCTGTGCTACTACGCCCTGTAGCCCTTTTATTTTTTGTTCTTTTTTTTAAAAATCTTAACAAATAAAACGTAAAAATAACACAGACAAAGTCATATTTGCTGTATTCATATTTCATACAAAGCCAATTATGAAACAAACGTTTAGAAAGTCCTCAGTATATTATTATTATTATAATTATGATTAATTACTATTACTTAATAAATAAATTAAATTTATCGCTATATAACTGAGATTAATCTTATCTTTGACAGGTAACAATTTTTATTTGAAACGAATTCTAGTTTTGCAACTTATCAACCAACTTAAGTAATCCTTTAATTAGCTGCCTACTTGGACCTCTTGGACCTCTTTGGTTTATAATATTGATTGGTTTTTACGTAGTTAAAGCTTTTATTCAATACTAACATAATTAAGCAAGTCCTTAATGTGTATATTCGTGCAAAAAACGCTTTAATTATATAAGTAAACGTTGATTTATAGGTTATTAACAGCAAAAATGTTAATTGCAATTGCTATTACTGTTTGTGTGATAGAAAATATATTTATGACCACCATATGTGGAATATGGTCAAGTATAGTTATGTGTAAAATGGTGGCACTGACTCCACTGATGAGAATTTATATGACACTATTTCTTTTTAATGTAATAGAGAATGTTGCCAATCGTCTTTTGTTAGTTTATAGATTAGAGACTACCTTTTACCATGGAAGACATTTTTAAATTAAAAACCTTAAAAAATATATATTTAATTGTCAAAGGTAAAAAAACTTGTTAATTGTGAGCCAGACTCGCCCACCGAGTGTACCGTACCAATTTTAGGATTGTGGGTCAACGGGAAGTATAACTTATAAAAGTTGAGAAACTTAAGTTTGCGGGCGGGCGTAGGCACTCATTTTGTATGAAATGAACTACAAATATAATTTTGTACCCTATGAGGGTTCCGTTTTTACCTTTTGATGTACGGAACACTAAAAAGGACTTTCACATCACTTTACATTTTTTGACAGTATTTTATTCGTGTCTAAAATTGATATAATCTAATAAAATTTCTTACATATCATTGATTTAATCACGTTGTTAAGTCATGTATACAATATTTACGACAATATTCATTGTAAGCAACAATTTAATACCTACTATAGAATAGATGGCTTTAACCCATAAATCTTAGAGGACTTTAAAATTTAAGATTTAAGATGCTTAGGTCTTTACAATCGAACTAGTCGCCGTACGCAACTTTGCTTGAGAATACTTTAAGATGTTAAATAGAAAATTCCGTAATTTGCTCCTGTAAGAATTACGAGACGTCCTCTCTTAGTATTTAATATTCCCCTACAGTCCCTAACCTAACTGTATATCAAATTTCAATTATCTAAGTCAAGTTTTCTATGTGCGAGGTACAGCGCTAAAATGTTTTACTGTTGCGGATATATGAACATAACTCATAACCCCTGAATGGGAATCAAACTCACAGCTACCACGGTCACTGTCAGATACTAACCCACAGAAATGCCCGTATAAAATTTAAACCCCCCAGCTACCACTACTTTATAATAGCGTCGATGATGCCATTTCAATAGTCATTATTTGTAAATATATAATAAAAACCCCAGTAAATAAAGGAAACAATCACCTTTAATTATAGCACACGTAATCTAAATTATATGTATACTATATGAATGCATTTGTAAAATTGAATCTGACTCATTGCAGCTTTTTGCCTATAATTAATATACATTAGCCTCTTTTTTATATATTTTTATGTGTGTCATCATACTTCGAATTTGATAATTAATAATATTTCGTATATAATAAAAATGTTCTATAATAATTACCCTAAATAGAGATCGATCCCACAACTATCATTTACAAACAGTCGTTGCCCACGTATCCACGACAGTCTCAGACGCCCTTTTTACACAGAAATAAATCAGCTTCACGCTGTATCCCGCACACAGCAGGATAGGCAACGGGAACATAGTGTTAAGGCACTCCGTTCCCCACTTTCTGCCGAAATTCTGGAGGCATTGCGTGTTGAGTGGCAGAAATCAACGCCGCACTTTGCCTTGACACCAGAGCGAAGAAATGGGAATATAAATTTAAGTAAATATTTCATCTCCTCGAGTGGAGATCGAACCCGCAACCAGTCGTTACAGTCACACTTTGTGCCGCTGCGCCACGACTGGCCCTTTTTACACAGAATTTTAATATAAATTTTGTATGTATTAAGAAATATCTCGGCACCTTTTGTCATCTGTTATAATATTTCAACAAAATAATGAGTTCCATACAAAAAGCTACAATACTTGGTCCATACGTGACAACATGTATTAAGACCTTCATGGTACAATTAAGTCCATTATAGGACAGTAAAAACTAATCTCATCCCTTTGATTCGTCCGACGCGGATCTTATACGTCATTATTACTGCTAATTTGCAAGAAACGTATATAACGCTTCTTCATTAACGTTTTAATATATTATATTGTGTTTCTTTATTAGTTTTAAGTAAAAAGTTAAATAGATTATTATGGAAAATATACATACGTAATTGTTAATGGATTCATGATCTTTTATAGATTTAGTTTATTACGCCATAGTGGTGCAATTGAAATGCAGATATGCATGCGTGGCGTAGAGTTACGCCAATGTCTCGATTTCGGGTGAATAGCCAAAAACGGCGTGTCTTTATTAGACATCAGATTATCTATGCTTATCCTGCTATATGGGAAAAAACTGTTTCCTTTTTATTTATTTTCCCAGTCTGGTTACGTAAAACGAGTCATTGGATCCATACGGAACGGGAGTAGTACGGAATGACTTACCTTATGTACTAAATGTTTTGGCAAAATATAAAATAATTATGGCAACACCGCCATAGTTTTAAAAATAATTTGATTTTAAAAAGTAGAACAAAGTAAACTTTTTGACGAAGCAATGGAATGGAAACGCGTAAAGTCGTAGACAAGAACACACATTGTAAAGTTATTACAACTTAAGATGTATGCTTAATGTAAAATTAATTTAAAATAAATAACCTACATATTATATATAGATATTACATTATGTGTTCGCGTAAAGAAATCCAATTATTTTGAATGTGAGAACACAATACAAATATGGTGTTATTTTATTTTATACGTGCTATCTGTGCTATTCTATACTATAATATTATAAAACTGAAGAGTTTGTTTGGTTAAGCGAGCTAATCACAGAAACTATGGGTTCGAATTCAAAAATATTTTCATGTTGAATAATCTGTTTATCGAAATAGACTGCGTGACGGACGGACAGATATAAGTAGGTACATGACGTTAGTCGTGTCGCTGTAATACATAATATCTCTGGTAACAGTCACCTCCCGCACTTAAGCTCGTATTTATAAGCCGCTCTCAACTCTGAGATCGATCTTGAGATGCCGAATTCATTTATAAATTATAATCTATGAATGTACGAAAACGACATCTCAATTCGAGTATGAGTAAGTATTAACGAGTAGTTATTTATTTCTGCCTACGCGAACAAAGACGTAATTGAAAGCTGGTTTAATATATTTTGGCTGAATTAAGAAAATTATGTAATGTATGGCCGTTGAGGCCATCGTGGGCCAGGGGCACAAGGGTGTGTGTGTAACGCGACGGTTGTGGGTTCGATCCCCCCTGGAGGAAATGACATATTTACTTTAATTTTTATTTCCATTTTTTACTCCAAAATTCGCCGAAAGTGGGGAAATGAGTGTCTTAACACTAAGTTCCTTCTGCCTACCCTGCTGTGTGCGGGATACAGTATAAAGTTAAAAAAAAAAATAATGATTAATATTATGAAATTTACAGTTGGGTAACGTATGCGACGTTATTGCGACGTATATTTTTAGACATTCAATTGATTGAATTGATTCTCTATGTCATCAAGACATAATGATGGCAGACATGTTTCATATTAATAGTTTAAACATAATGAATATTATTAGCAATATTTGCCTATACAGTTGGTGGAAAATGGGGAACGGAGTGCACTAGGTTGCCCCTGCCTACACTGCCGTCTTCGGGGAACGTCGCGACGTGACGCTTAAAAAAATGCCTATATATTTACAAATAAACTAACAGGATCTCACGAAATATAATAATTGTAATTAATTTTATTATTTTTCAGGATTAAAATGTTACTTTTAATTAATATTTTTTGTATAAAAACATACTGGTCTCCTACCATACTGAATAAGGACATATTGAGAAAAATGCAATTAAATGTTGTAATTTCAACTTGTGACGATGAAGCCGCTACATGGACACCTTAAAAGGGCGCTACCATTTTTGTGGGACGAAAGAGTTCATTTAAAGAATAAAATAATTCACTCACTTGTATTCTTGCTTCTGTAAGACCAATCTTCAAAGCCAGCTCTTCCCTAAAACAAAATTATATTATTTGTTTTTATCCAAAAAAAAAATTACACTAAATAGTCATTTAATGAAGTGAGTTGTTGAGATGATGTGGTAGACACATGTGGTAGTGAACCTCGATGACATTTTTTTTACATTAATACAAATACTTGTGTATATGAGTCTAACTTACTACTACCACATATTTATTATTTATTTACAATTGCTATTTTTTATTTTACAAAAAAAAATACCTTGTAAAAACATCAGGATAATGCGTTCTTCCGAATGCTTTTTCCAATTCATCGAGCTGGTAACTGGTAAAGGTAGTTCTGTAACGTCTCTGCTTCCTTCTGGGGATGTCTTCATCATCCATCCCACTTCCCGACCCTGGGCGGTCAGGGGCGTGAGGTGAGAGATCTGGAGTAGTGGGTGAACCGGTATCTGATACTCCCATTGTTGTAACTTTTTCAACTATAACAAAGATATCATTAGGTATTACTTCAATTAACATTGATGATTTTGAAAATTAAATAAGGCTAAAAATTAAATATATACATAAAGAGGACCGACTGACCCAGGGGTACAAAGTGTGGCTGTAAACCGACTGGTTGTAGGTTCCATCCCCACTCAGGAAATGAAATATTTATTTAAAATTTATATTTCATTTCTTGGCTCTGGTGTCGAGGCAAAAAGCAGCATTGACTTTAGCCACTCAACACGCAATGCCTCCACGCAATTCGAAGGAAAGTGGGGAACGGAATTCGGTTCCCTCTGCCTACCCTCTTCTGTGTCCGGGATACAGCGTGAGGCAGATTTATTTAAATCTGATGACATTTATACTGATATTATAACAATAAATATGAAATATATGACTAAGCGGTTGTTCGGTTAAATATGTCGATTTCAAGGGCTACTGGTTCATATTGCATAAATATTTTTGGTTTGGATGGTCCATTTGAGCAGTTTTAGTATACAATGTAAATTATTTAGGCCCATGGAATGTGTATTTTATTTCATCTTCACGCTGAATCCCGCTAAATACAGGGTAGACAGAAGGAACCTAGTGTAACAGGCAGATAATCAGTTCCCCAATTTTCCGCCGCTCAGAACGTAACTCAACGCCGCGCCATATCAAATTGCGGGCAAAATCACATGCAAAAGCTGTGTATGTAGGACTCTACATACGACCGTTAGTACAATCGACATGCACAGAACAAATGTAAACATAATTAATAGTCATTAGGTACATCGAAATGGAGTATTTTGAACAATCGCAAAAGCGATCAACAACAGTTATCTAATATCAAAAATATTATTGTGTGATAAATAAAATTACATCTAAACTGAAAGTCGTCAAGCATAATTTAACTTGGTATCGCACTTCCGTATCTAAATTGCAATATGCATGTTCGCTTTCCTTCCCCCTCTCTCGGTCATATTTTGAAACGTAATTTAATTTAGAGGGTTTAAATTTTTATTTTTTTTGAATATAAGATTTTTTTTTCTTTTCGTGAATCCAGTAGTAGTGCAGGGGCACAAAGTGTGACTGGTTGTGGGTTCGATATACTGGAGAAAAATTGATATGTAAATTTATATTTCCATTTATTCGCTCGTTCGTTGAATTCTGCCGCTTCACACGCAATGCCTTCAGAATTCGGTGGAAAGTGGGGAACAGAGTGTCTTAACACTAGGTTCCCTCTGCATACCATGATGTGTGCGGGATACAGCGTGAAGCTAATTTTTTTTCGCATCTCTCGTATTTACAGCTGTATAAGCAGGCAAATCCAATGTTAAGACACTCCGTTCTCTATAATTATTATTTTCCAATCAGTACCCAACAATTAAACAAATAAACGCAATTATTTCACAGATAAAACAAAGCTAATAACCACTGGGCTATGACGGAGATCTAATTAACTAACTGATAATTACATTTAAGTCAATTTAGCGGTAAATTTGTTTATTACAATCAGCCCGGTATTCAGAGAAATTACATTCAATATAGTGATGCTATTAATTTTTAAATTGCCAATCAAAATCTATTGGTTATTTAGGACGAAGTCAGACATATTGAAATATCTCAATAAAAACTTAGCTAGTAACGAATAAAAAAAAGCAGCTTCAAGCTTTTTCTTAGATAGCAAGATAGATAGAAAGACAGTGTCAAGACCTCTTTTCTTATTATGAAAATTGGAGACATTGTGGGTTGAGTCTTGGAACTCAACGACTATAAACTAAACATAATGTTAATTTCCACAAATATTGATTGAATCCACAATTATCATCGAATCTATGAACAGTTGATGAGTTTTCTTAATTTTACATGACTTCTAAACGAACTTCTCCTTCGAACTACGGTGTCGAGATCGTTTAAAAGTATGGCACGCGAAGAATGCAAATGGATTACATAAAATATATTTATTATTATAAAGTTATTGGACTGTGACATTTTGGTAAAAATATCAATTTCAATAAACTGTTAAATTTGTTACCTAAAAAGAAGTTTATTGAAGAAACATAGCGACCGCTACACGTAAGATAAGTAAGTTGGAGGTATAGCCCAATATCTTGAACTCTCTGTACTCCATAGGCCACCATACATACCACCATAAATAATCTATTTACGATATAGCAGGGTAGGGAATTTGAGGCTGGAAAGTAATAAGATACTTCGTTCTCCACTCTCCGCTCAAATTTCCAGATATTGTTTATTGAGTGACGGAACTCAATACGGCGTTTTGTTTTCTTACCAGAGCGACATAAATAATTCATTCCACTGATCATAACTCGAACCCACAACTGTAGCATTTATTGTCATATGTAGCCACTGCGCCACTACGGCCTCAGTCTTTAGCTTAAAATTGATAAATAACTAAAACAGGAAAAAGTTTCTATTTTAATAAAACATTATATTAAATTATAAATAAACTGAGTATTACAAGATATGCGTTTCTAAGAACGTTATCAGACTGATTCATGTATAAAAGCTATACTTCTAAATCTAATTTGTCATAGCGGAAATTTAATTTTAGTGATTCATTGATATACTTATAAATGTAAAAATGTTATCAATTATTAATAATAGGTATATTCAATAGTATAATAAATTCCTATGTTTACACATTATTAACGGTTATAACAATAAAATAAATCAGCTTCATGCTGTATCCCGCACACAGCAGGGTAGGCAGAGGGAACCTAGTGTTAAGACACCGTTACCCACTTTCTGCCGAATTCTGGAGGCATTGCGTGTTGAGTGGCAGAACTCAACGCCATGTCTACTAACTAGCTGCGTAACTGTCATTTTTGTGTATATACGTCGTTTAATTTCCATAATTTGTTTAAAAAAAGTCAGAGATAAAAACAGAGGAGGTACATATACAGTATCTTCAAATTTACAGATAAGCTACAACATATGCAAATTTATTTAAAAAAGGCCGATCGTTTAAAGCTGGGATAAAAAGTTATCATTTTTTTAGTTGTTTTTGTTGGCTATGCCGGATTAAATTGGTCAACCTTTTCCTTATTACTATCTTTTCCTATGGTTTTTCAGCAAATTAGTAATCGCTTGATATCGGTGGCTATGAAGCGTGACAG
>DWQW01009753.1:0-12698 GCA_018249695.1 Heliconius erato demophoon | reverse complement strand
TTCTAATAAAAATATTATTGTTTCTTATAACACAATCACTCACTCATGTTGACTTTTAAATAATGTTGTAATAACTATAGGTTGAGGCCGTCGCTAATTTAATACCACTTAGCGTGTCTATCTATTACGTATTAGATAGAAATGTCAATTTCATATTTACAAGATAATATATAATTTATCTTTATGTATAGGTATAGGTAAAGTGGCGCCATCTTATCAAAGTTTGCTGTTTAATGTTTGTGCACTCGAACTCCACTCATGGAAATTAATTTTAAATATTATTTTTACATACAGAATTCGGCGGAATGTAGAGAACTGAAGTGCCTTAATGGGAACGGAGTGTTTTAGCATTAGGTTCTAGGTTCCCTCTGTCTGCCACGCTATAAGCCTTTTGTCAAGTCGTGTCGGTTTTAGAAAATATACAAATTCTCAGGTCATTCTCGGTAAGAGTCGGACATTTAAAATGAGTCTTATTCATACTCTTAAGTCTGTTTTTTAAGCCACTCTCAACACTGAGATCGATCTTAAGGTGCCGTTGTTAATAATTAACCTATAAAAGTCCTACTTCAAAACTACGTGTGGCCCATACTTCTATATGAATGCAAATATTGGACTATTAAAAATGATTTTAAAAAATTATATAGACCCCCTTGAAATGTGGTCATAAAGACGGGTTTTGAAGATTTCTTGGATTGATAACATATCTAATGACGAAGTACTATGTTAGGTTAAACAAAAACAAAAACTTTTGCAAACCGTTAAGGAACGTAAAGTTAAATATTTAGGACATGTATGTAGACATGATCGATAGTTATTTTATTTAAAGATTAATATATGTAGATTAAGCTAATAAGAATTCTTTTAATATTTCAGGCTGGCCCTGGATAACCGTATCTTTAGCGATGCTGGGTAGATTGTGTGCTGCAGCATCTTTTGCAGTATTCTACGTCCAAATCGGTGAATTATTGCCAACAGTTGTGAGATCACAGGCGATGGGCGCGTCTTCCTTTATATCTGGACTTGGCTTACTGACAGTCCCATATATAGTGTCCTTGGTGAGTAATTATAATAAAATGTAAGAAAAAAAAATCAACTCATCGCAGCGTTTTATCTTGTTGCCAGAGGAAAATTAAGGAATTATTAAATAATTAATTCCGCCATAATAGTTTATATTTTACGCCACACGACCAAAAATACAATAGCAAAAATATTTTTATTTTGTATAGAACTAACCACAGATAGACTGTACAAGCCAAAGGCTATCAGGTTGATTAGCTTAGGTAGTAAAGTTTATGCTAAGATGTTAAAGAGAAGAATGTAAGAGAGATCCGAAAGGATGTTGTGGGAGACCCAAGGAGGTTTTAGACCTGGAAGAGGGTGTATGAATCAGATCTTTTCCTTCCGCATGATCACGAAACAATTTTTAACCGTTAACCAAAAAGTTTTCTGTGCTTTTGTGGGCTTGGAAAAGGCGTTAAAGAGAGTTTTGAGAAGGAAATTATGGCAGATATATACAATGTGAGCGGACCCTTGTTGCAGGCTTTAAAGTCTCTTTACAAAAATCACTCACCTAGCGTGCAAGTAGGAGCTGGCATGTCGCCTTGGCTTGACGTCCAATCTGGTGTTAAACAAGGTTGCGCCATGTCAGCTTGGTTGTTCAATTTGTATTTGGCTAGCTGTCTCCAAGGAGTGAAACAAAGTGTAATGGAAGTGAAAGTAGGTGACGTGAATGTAAGTTGTCTGCTGTACGCAGATGGTGCAGTGTTCATTGTCAGAATGCGAATTGCAGGCATTAGTCACCACTCTCAAAGAAGGTTGTGAAAATAATGGTCTAAGCCTGAATGTGAGTAAGACATAGGTTCTAGTATTTGTAAGAAATGAAAAGAAGATACAGAACGCAAGATGAATGCAAATGGTAAGATATCAGAACGAGTGAATGAAGTGGTATAGTTGATACCAGTAAAACACCATCCGATTACCGGTGCCTGTAGTAGCTGGTAGCTGTATTAAGAGACGGCGAAACGTCAGCACAGGTGGTCAGGTGCCGGCCACATTGACGAAATCGACGATACATTGCAATGTTGATACCGACGTTATACGGCAGTGAAACTTGGGTATTACAGAAGAAGAATGAAAGAAAGATTAATGCTTTGGAGACGCGATCCTCTCGTGGGATATGCGGTAGTCAGCTTAATTGATCGAATCCACAATGTAGAGATACATAGAATGGCAGGTACAAGCGAGGATGCCACGGTGAGAATGAAGATGAAAGTGCTCAGCTGGCTTGGACACGTCGAACGAATGAGTGATGTTAAAGTAGCAAAAAATATTTATGATGGAAAAGTGAGCAGTAAGGGGAGACGTCGGTTGACCGTCACATAGTATCAAAGATACTCGAGGAAGGTCACGTAGAAAGCATTGTATAAAGAGGTTGATGACAGCGGACCAGGCGAAAAAGATAAAACGATACGGTAGCTACACCGTATCGTTTGGCTCTCCGTTCTCTCTGACTACGCGGTAAGGGGTAAATTTGTATAATACTGTAAAGGTAGCAGAATTTGATCATCTTTAACATGAGTAACTTTAACGTTTGACGAACAACTAGAATACGAAAGACAAACTGACTTAATAACAAATACAAATTAGAGACAGTATAGAAATATTTTATTTTAAATTACGGATGTATATAATTGACATTGATTTAATTTAATTTATCAAGTGTTTTTCAAAGGAAAAACCTAAAAAACTGTACCTTACCTACCGTAACCGTTTGGTCTCAAAAACGTGCAGTCGCATTGATAACCTCCTTCTTTTTGATGTCGGTTAATAAATATTTATTTTCAGGCCATGTATTGGAGAGCCCTTCCACTTATCATTATGGGAGTGCTCAGTGTGGTTGGAGGAATCACTTCCCTCCTTTTGCCGGAGACTTTGAACGAACCGCTACCTCAAACATTGGGCGACGGAGAAATCTTTGGACGTGACTTTAAAATTCTTAGTTGTGTTAATAGATGATAATATGAAAATTTGTATATTTTTTTAGGTTTTTGAACGTGCATATGTATGAATGCGATATTCAGGTGATTCAACGGTTTTTTTTGTTATTGAAAAATAATTAAAATTCTATAAAAAGAACTGTATTAGAAACTAGAGACACGCCCGCAGCTTTGCCCGCTTAAACAAAACATTTACATAAATTGTATCCTATGTTTTATTCTAATGTATATGCTATATAACTATAAAGTTTTATCTAAACTGGTTTAGTAATTTTAAAGTGGAAAGGAAATCCCACTCATTTTTAATATTCGTATTTTTATGTGTAAACTATACCAGTGATGAAAATAAAACAAAAAATCTAATTGAATTAAAAAATGCTATCAATATTATCAATTTGTGCATTTATTGCATGTTTTGCTAAAATCTGGTTCTCTAATGTTAAGAGACCGTGGTAGCGCAGTGGGACACCATCTGATTCTATACGCAACGGTTATGGGTTCGATTCCCACTCGGGCAATTGATTATATTTAAGTTATTGTTACTTCCCCGCAATGATAGACAAAAAACGACGTCGATTTCACAGCTAAACACGCAATGTCTCGAATTTACACAAAAAGTGGAGACCGTCTTGACATTAGGATTCCTCTGTCTTCCCACTAAGCACGTAATGTATCAAGAATTCGGCGAAAAATGGATAACGGAACTAATAGGGAATGGAGTGTCTTATCACATAAATTTCAAAGATCGATCTAATATTAATTTAACCAGACCGAAGAAATAAAAGTATTTTCACTATACAGATGTTAATTTAGCTTTATTTTAATGTTAAATATAGAATTAATATAATATTTTTTTTAATTGATGTTATTTTGTAAATAACCAAATTAGTTATTATTTAGTTTTAAGTTATATATTATTATATTTTTCTTAATAAAAATGTATGTTTTAATGTAAATATTAAATAAAGTATAAGTGATATGAATATTCCATTTTACTTCCAAAATATACCTTTAAACTCTTTTTACGCGTGCGGAGCTTAACCTTGCGTTTTGCCTTGCCAAGCTTGGGAAGTGAAAATATTTCATTTCCCTAAGGGACGATCGTTTGCCCTAAAACGTACGCAATCTGGAACATCTGATGTGGAACTTCGAAATACCAGGTAAACTATATAAATAAGAACATAGTGTCTAAGCAAAAGTATGTATGTGATCAGAATTAAGGGGATTGTAAACACTTAGATGCTGCATGATTAGCTATTCTATAACATAAATTAGAATATTAGCCAAATTTTAAAAGATAAGGACAAAAGATCGTTATCGTTATTTCGTGTCTGTATAATAATAACTTAAACTGGTAATGATAACGCTTTAAGAAGTAAAATGGACAGGTACTTGCACTTTCTACGGGACAGAGTACTCTTCTCTTTCCACCTGGTGTCGCTGTAAAGGATAGTAGGGCTGTCCAAATCATAATCAAAATATTCTTTAAGCGATTAGGCCATTACAAACTGTTTTGAATCGTCAAGTTACATAGAAATATGAGTAGTGCCACCCCTACAAGAAGCTACCACCGACTTGGAAGGTAGGTCTGCTGTCAATATTGTTTGAAATAATTTTAAAAAATTATCATTGTTACTAATATAATTTCTAAAATAAATATACTATTCTTATAATTGGATACCTGAGCAATCAGTTTCCGTGGTGTAGCGGTTATCACATCTGCCTAACACGCAGAAGGTCCCCGGTTCGATCCCGGGCGGAAACATATTTTTATTCCACGTATTTTTTCATTTCGTAAATCTCATATTAATTATGAAGATTTTTCTAATTAATAATTAGATTAATTTTAAGAAAAAATATTTGAAAATATTTTGACGCAAAGTTTTTTATTTTAAGCAAATCAGTCCAAAAATAGCCAGAGTGCTTCATAAAGTAACGAATGAATGAAGGAATGAACTAAATTCAAAGACAATATTTTTTTAAATGATGCTTAGAAAGTACTTTTAAATTATTAAATAAACATAAAACTACCACCGACTCGGACGGCAACGTCAATGAAGAACTGTAAAAAAAAAAATTTTTACTAAGTTTAAAGAAATTTCATATATTTTTAAGCGTAATTTATCGTTATACGACTGGTAGGTTTATACATGACTATACAAAATAAAATAATTTTGCATTAAAAATGTATATTTTATTTACCTTTGTATGTTCAGTATATTTTTTATAGCAGGGTAGGCAAAAGACCTAGTATTGGGACACTTCGTTTCCCACGCTCTATTCATTTTCTGAAAGTCTGTTGTGTTTTTGGAGCTCAACGTCGCGCTTATTGCGAAATGAAAATATCCCCTGAGTGGATATCGAACCCACAACCGTTACATTTACGAGTCAGACGATGTGCTGTTATACTAATTATATTTATATCAAAAGGCGCCATCTATTGACAGAATTTTTATCTATCTCAGCCACTATTATACAGTTTGCTAGTACTTACTTATAGGTGGCGCTGCTTGAACTATTATTCAAAAGATATTTATTTTTTATACTTTTTTTGTAAGATGGTTTCAAGAGAGAGTTTTATTTTTTTTCAGCTTCACGCTTAATTCTGCTTACAGCAGAGTAGGCAAAAGGAGCATAGTATTAAGACTCCCCACTCCCCACACACTTTTTGCCAAATTTTCTATTTTTATAGAAATTTTAGTAGTTTTCTTTTCTTAGTGTTATTGGTTATTCTACGCATTTTAAAACAGTTAATTAATACCTGTATTATTTATTTTAATATGTAATACTTATGTTATTTTATTGTTTAAATAATGCACTGAACTAAACTAAATTGCATTAATTTTGATTTTACATCTAGTAAGCGCTATCTAGTGAGCACGAATAAAACTACTTAATTAAAAACAATAACTACATCTAGTTTAGCTATTCCATGATAGATAGCGCTGCAAACATTTTATTAAATACAAATAAATTACATAAATCTGTTATAACATTTGTAATTAAACAATTATGATTTGTGAAGGAATCATTGCATAAGAATAATAGGTAATTATTTAAAAAAAATCAAAACTAAAACAAAAAAAACGTACTACGTTTCAACAGCGTTTTAATAAATAAGACAAGTGTGTGCAGCATTTCTTGCGAACCTATTGATACTTGGGCCCATATTTATAAACCGCTCTCAACTTTTGAGATTGATCTTGAGAGCGATCTTCAGATGCCGTTTTCATTCAAAAATTATAATTTATATGAAAACAGCAGTGTTTCCAGGTCGATATGACATGGGTACCTTCAAAAAGCGTGTCTATCTCCACCTTCATGGCCGGCAACGCACCTGTAGCTCCTCTGGTGTCACGGGGTCGTGGGTGACGGTAATCACTTACCATCAGGTGACCCGAACGCTCGTTTGCCTTGTCCTTTTCCATAAAAAAAAGTTATTTGTTAAGGCACCTTGTAAATGTTCTACTCAGCTTCACGCTGTAAATCACCTTCTCGCTGTATCCCGTACACAGCAGGGTAGGCAGAGGGAACCTAGTATTAAGACATTCCGTTCCCCACTTTCTGCCGAATTCTGAAGGCATTGCGTGTTGAGTGGCAGAACTCAACGCCGCGCTTTGCCTCGACACCAAGGCGATGGAAATATAATTTTAATAAATATTTCTTCTCCTCGAGTGGGGATCGAAACCACAACCAGTCAGTTTTACAGTCACTTTGTGCCACTGCGCCACGACTGGCCTCAAATTTTGATATAAAAACGACGTTACAATCGTAAGATTCTGCACTGCGCTACGCCTGTATTTCTATGTAGTCTAGACAGATTATAAAATTCTATCTAGACTCAATATTAGTTCTAGAGACAAAGTAAGGTATTCTAAAGTGGTACACCACTATAGGCTTACCTATAAAATATTACGTAATACTATATAGTTAGTTATGTTTTGAATGTATGGAATTTACTTAGATAGGTTATCCTCACTCCTTGTAAATCGTTAGAGTATTTTTTAACGATTATTTTTATAAAAAGGGAAATATGATATAATTGTATTTTTTTTATATGTGATATATTAACACTTTAAAAATGTTAAAAATAAAGAAAACTTTTAATTTTATTTGTTTTTCCTAAATTTATTGTAAAAGTGTGACAAGTGAGAAGCTCATCAATATTTCATGTTTAAACTGATGATATTTTGAAATGGAACCCGAAGTCGCGACAAATAAATATACATATGTTTTTTAAGTTTCCCATACATAGCAGAATCGGCAGAGAGGGAACTTGGGTACCTATTGTTAAGAAACTTCGTTGCCCACTTTCCGTCAAATTCTGGAGGCGCAGCGTGTTTAGCTGCGGAACTTAACGCCGCGCTTTGTCTCGCTACCATAGTGAAAATATTAAATATTTCGTTTCCCCGAGTGGGATATTTACGTTACATAAATTATGCCATCAGTTTATATCTTTATAATATATTCTCTCGATGATAAATTTTCAATACTTTCTAATATTTATTTGTATGATTTGAGGCGCTAGAGGTAAACGTGACGGTTGTGGATTCCATTCCCAGTCGGAGGAGAGAAATATTTAATATTTTCATTTGATCGATCTAGCAACGAAGGAGGCAAAGCGCCACGTAGAGTTCTGCCGCTCCACACGCAATGCCTTAAGAATTCGGCGGAATGTTGGCAACGGAAGTGTTGTAATGGGGGAAAAAGTGTCTCAACACGAGGGACCGAGGTTCCCTCTTTTTTTTGTAACAGGGTAGGTAACCTGCATTAAATATAATTTTTCATATTCTAAACGGTTCTATATAAAAAATATATATATCTAGTTCGTTTCTTCCATTACATAAAGTATAGTCGATAATAAATTAAATAACATGCATTATAGAAACATGACATAAGTATGAATAACAGCTCGTGAGAATTATTATGTTATTAATAAAAAGCGTCTATGTATATATGTAGGTATGGTTTAAAGAATTCTATACCAATATTAAGGCTAAAGAGTTTGTTTGGTTTAACGCGCTAATCTAAGGAACAACTGGTTTGAATTGAAATATTATTCATGTATCGAATGGATAGTTTTAATCAGAATTCGGCGGAAAATGAGGGAAACGAGTCTTAACACTACACAGCTACGGGCTACAGCGTGAAAGTCATTTTTTTAAATTTTTCGATGAAAGCTATATAGGCTTTATTATACAGTCATATTTCCACTTGACCTCAGAAGCGACGCCGTATGTAAAAGGTAGTATGTATGTATAGCACTTTTTAATATACTTACAGGGTATTGGTGGATTAATTAGCTGAATAGGCTAGTACACTTAAGTATAGGGCGGCAGATTTCAGGATTTTTTTCTATGGAAAAGACGAGACAAAACAGTGTAAGGGTCAGGTTACCTGATGGTAAGTGATCACTGCCGTCCAGGACCCCTATAACACCAGAGGAACTACAGATGCGTCGCCGGCCTTTAAGGTGAAGATAGCCGCACTTTTTAGAGGTATCCATGTCGGTATGAAGAAAGGACGGAATGCAAGATCAGTGTAATTGGTTAGATATTAGAACAAGTAAATGAACTGGTATATTTGGGAAGTATGTTCAGTAGAGATGGAAGAAAGGTTATTGCCGCCGGTAACAGGGTTAATGGTGTCTTAGCTACATTCATATAACGGCGAAACGTCTGCACAGCTGCGCGTTTGGCCGTACAATGTGAGTAATACAGAAGAAGAATGAAAGAGAGATGAATGTCGTGGAGATGTGATCTCTTCGTATGATATGTGGAGTCAGCTTAGCTGATCGAATCTGCAATGAAGAGACAGAATGGCAGGTACTAGCGAGGATGTAGAGAAGAACGTGCTCAGTTGCTTTGGCCACATCGTACAAATGAGTGATGAAAGAATTCCAAAAAAGATTTATGATGGGTTGATGGAAAAGTGAGCGGTAAGAGAGGTTTGGAGATGTCAGTTGACCTTCGAAAACACAGTAGCAAACATATTCAAGGAAGATCACGTAAAAAGCATAAGGACCCCCCAGAGGGCCTATATGAAGAAACTGGTGACAGTAGACGACGCGAAAGAGGTATGCAGACATCGTAGCGTTTGTCGCTTCGTCTTCTTTGACTACCCCGGCAGGAGTTCAGCGTGAAGCTAGGATAGAATAGCATAGAATGTCGGAATATAACAGGGTGGGCATAGGGAACTTAGTGAACAGTTCGTTTTCCACTACGCCTTATTGTCAAAGCAAGGAAATAAAAACTACCTTAAGTGAATATCGAACCTATAACCGTCGTGTTAATAGTGTGACTGTTGCGCCACGACAGCCTTACTTTTTGAGTTTACTACTTTAATAGGCACTACACATATGTTTTATTTTCGTCTTACTATTCTGTTAATTGAGACCATTGGTGCAGGGGCACAAGCGTGAGACTGCGCGATGGGCGCGGCGGTGTGGGTTCAATATCCACTCGGGGAAATATTGAATATTTTCATCTCCGTGTTGTGGTAACGATACAAAACACCACGTTCATTTTCGCCACTCTATGAAAAATGCCACGATTAGTTGGCGGAAAATGGGGACGGTAAGTGTCCTAATTGGAACTGGGTGTTTTAATAAGAGAATCTCAGATTTCCTTTACTATATTGCTATATGCGAGATACAGCTTAAATCTAAAAAAATATTCTCTATTTTAATTTGAACTTTCGGTTCAAGATGCATTTTAACTACTCCACCATGGCTTAATATACACAATTTTATATTATTTTTTATTTTTTTAATTGAATTACCATAAAAAAAATAATAAGAATGCAAACCCATCATATATTATCTGCACCCACACACACTTGCCCTGTCCATACGCACTTTTTTATACTTGTATGCGTGTCCCTATGTTGCAATCACTATATAGGGCAGGCTCAGTAATAGAAAAATACAGGGACGAACTAATCATGAAATATTATTTATTTATACATTTTTTTTTTATATTTTAGTGATGTGTTACATTTTGTAATGTAGGTGAGCTGTTTGTTCTTTTTTTAGGTTTTAACAGGGTAGGAAGAGGGAACCTAATGATAAGTAACTCCGGTCGCCAAGCAACGCTGATTTGCGGGACCCAGTGCCATTCATTGTATATACATATTCTCTCAACTTCAGTTTCTCGCCTTTTTCCACAAAGAAGTTCGTTCATCTTTTACTTTCTGCCCGAATTTGATACATCGCTTCTTGGTGGAATTTAACACTGCAAGTGGTAAAATAAAGATCTAATGTTAATCTTATTCGATTATTATTTTATACATACATACTTATATTCAAAAAGCACTGAATATTTTTTTTATTTTATACAAAAAAATAGCTTCACCATTTATGAAATATTATTCCCGCATAACAGGCAAATGGAACCTAGTAATAAGACACTCCATTCGAAATCTTTCTAGTCCTTTTGTGTTGAGAAACAAGATTCAACGTTTTGTCTTGTTACCAGAGCGGTGAAATAGAAGTAAACATTTCAATAATTCCGAATTTAACCCGCAACCATCGGGCTTACAGTCAGAAGCGGCGCCACTGCGCTACAACGGCCTAAACAACAGAATAACACAATAGCTTAATAACATAATTTAGTAACTTAATAACACAATAACTTAATAAAATAATTTAATAATTTAATAACTCAGTAACAAGCCCTTTGAGCACGCACCTGGTATCAAAGTTTAAAAGATTGTTTGCATCTCTTAGTATAGTTTCGGTTTTAGGTCACACACACTCACACATACACACACTGTATATGTATACTCACAAAATTATTAATGTGTGTTGTATTGTGATAAGTTCATTTAAAATATACTTACTTCCGCACTTGATTTTGTTTCCTTTAAGCGTTTTATTATATTTGTAGATAGTTTATTGGTAGACTGTACATACCTCTAAGATAGTTGAGGGTACGATTCCCACTCGGGGGGGGGGTGTAATTATTTTTAATTTAGACAAAAAACGGAGAATTTAATATTTTAACACAAACCTCCAGAATTTGGCGGAAAGTGGGGAAACGAATTACCTTTATAGGAACGGAGTGTCTTAAAATTAGGTTCCGAGGTTCACTCCGACTATCCTGCAGTGTGGGATTCAGCGTAAAGAATAAATAGTTTATAAAGAAAATAAATATCTTTTTATTTACTATTTTTAATTAAGTATATTTAAAATTTTACTTTTGGAATTGCTTAAAAGTTGTCACTATTAAAGTGACTAAGACTATTCTGGCTCCCGGCGAAGGCGCTTAAGTAACGCGCAAGCGCGATGGTCGTGTGTTCGATTCCCACTCATGACACCACACAACACAGCACATAATATCTAAAAAAATCGGCAAGAAAAGTGGAACGGAGTGATTTAAGCCCCTTTTTTGTGACATGCCCCAATTATTTATTTAATATATTTTTATTTCAGTTTTGAATCATTCATTGTTTCTAGTGTAGGTAATAGTTTACATCTCCAAGGTCGTTCACAATAAGTGTCACAGGGCAGTGTTTTATTAGGATTGACCAATTTCGTTTGTTTTGTACAAATCATTGTATTTTAATTAGTGTCTTATCTGACTGTAGAATTTTATATACCTATATGAGAAATAGTTATTTTAAGTAATTAAATATATATATACAAAAAAAAGATTTATTTATTTGTAATTTATGCTTTATTTTTATAAAAATCTGCATGCTATATCTCGCACGTAGCAGGGAGGCAGAAGGAACCTAGTGTTAAGAAACCTGTTTCCCAAGCACCGCGCAATTCTTGAAACATTGCGCGCTAAGTGGCGGAACTGAAAGACGCGTTTGAAAAGCGGGGAAATTAATATAATTCATTAATCAAAGTGGATATCAAACCCATAACCGTCACATTTACATTCAGAAGCAGTGGAACACCACTGCGTCACGACGGTCCCAATACTTTAAGTATAAATTTCAACGAAATGAAGCTTTATAAATAAAACTATAAATACGTTTACATAATAATTATAGTATTTCTTTCGTTTACTTTTTTTTTGTTGTTAAAAAAATAATTAATATATATTTTTTAAATATTTTTTTTTTGTTAAAGAAATAATTAATATTTTCATTTCCTCGCTCTGGTGACGAAGTAAAGCGCGGCGTTGAGTTCCACCATTCAACACGCAATGCCTCGAGAATTTCGCGGTGAAGTGGGGGACGCAAAGATCTTAATGGGAATAGAATGTTTTAACACTAGGGTCCCAGGTTCCCTCTTCTTGCCCTGCAACGTGCAGGATACAGCGTGAAACAAAACAATGTACCTACAATCAACCTGTCTAATTATTATATTATAGAGAGGATTTTAGGTAAAGGTACGTATAGTATAAACAAAGATCGTCGTGGCGCAGCTTTATAACATGTGGCTGTAAGCACGACGGTTGTTTGTTCGATTCCCACTCGGGTATTTATTATATTCATTTACTCGCACTGTTAACACAAAAAGGTGCGGCGATGAGTTCCGTCACCTAATACGTTAGGGGACGGAGTGTCTTAACACTAGGTTCCCATTCTATCTTGCTATATGCGGGATACACCGTGAAGCAAAATGTATATAGAATACATACTGTACAGTATTATACTATAGTAGTTATTAAGTGTTACTGTAGAATACCTCATCCCTACTACCGCGGCGTCGTGTGGGCAAGGCGTGACACACTTTCGCTTTGCCGGTAC
>DWQW01009752.1:0-12698 GCA_018249695.1 Heliconius erato demophoon | reverse complement strand
ATAAACGATATATAAACCTTCCCTGAGAAATACTCTACCTAATGGTGAAAACCGCATCAAAATCCGTTGGGTGGTTTAGAAGAAGATCGCTTAGAAAGGCCAGACAGAGACGAAATGCGTTCTTATTATATAAGATATAGAGATAGAGATGTATAATGAGTAAAACAACAATTCATTATAAAAAACACTAAGAAAATCTTGAAAGAGTATATCCAAGCTTTGTAACTGAAAGTTTAAAGTAGTTTTATTCAATTACAACTTGTTTTACGCTGCTCCGCTTACTTCGAGTTAGTTAATTATGAACAGACCAACGTAAGTATTTTTCTTGTATATATATATAAAAGCAGTGGTTTAAGTTACATCCGACCATTCTTTTAAATTATTTTCATGATACAAAGCGCGGCGTTAAGTTCCGCCACTTAAAATGCCCCGAATATTGGGCTGAAAATGAAATCAGGTAAAAAAGTGAAAAAAAATACAAGAAAATAATTTGTTAAAAAACAAAAAAAAAACGAAATTTAAATGCCCAATTTACTATGGCAATTAGTGACAGTTAAATTTCCAAGTCACTCTTGAATTGGTCATCACTCAAGTCAGGTTGGCCTCCGTTTAATTACCCATCTGGGTTCAAAATGTTTAAATATGCATTCAATTTATTCAAGATTTTACTATTCGTATGGTAACTTACTCTACTATTTATGGTGAAGGAAATAAGAACAGGATGTAGTGATATTTTCTCCATCTTTGAATGCTGGAACTCAACGCCACGTTTTATTTACCAGGGGAGAAAAAAATAATTCAAAACCCTGAGTGGGATTCCTTCAATCATAGCTTTTAACTGCGTCATAATAGGCTCTAGACTAGACAGATGTGAGCCCGCCCGCCCCAGTACAGAATTATCCCTATTTTAAAACGTGGAATCCTTGACTCAACAAGCCATGTTTCGAATTTAGGCTGAAAGCAAATTATATCTTAACTTTCATTCTGTCTACCCTGCCATGAAAAGAGCGAAGCTAAAAAATACTAAACCTAAAAATTAAATTTCTAGAAAAAAATAAATTATTTTTTTACCTGAAAACTTTAAAATTAAATTCGATATCTAAAAGTAGAACGATACAGGGACCAACTTGGCTAGATAAGTACATTGGATCGGCAAAAAGTTTTCAATATCGTGTCGCTACATATTTTAGTGGAAGAAGGCAACTTGTCGAACTTATCTCAAGGTTTCGATAGGGACAAGGAATACACATCGATGCTCGATAATATGCATCTGACTTATACAGACAGATATAAGTATATTGCAATTGCTTTTAGCAGCAAGCAAGGCGCCCATATCAAAGCCGGAAACAGGATCCAGATATTCAGAGGTTGTTCCTCACTTTTTGCCCAAATTTCTGATTTTGAACCCACCAGACCAAGGAAATTAACATAACTCGAAAAAAAAACCACCAAACTCAAAAACGAAAGTGGGAATAAAAGCCACAACCGTCACCCTTACAGTCAGATTCTGTGCCACTGCGCTTTCCACTTTAAATTACCAGATTCCAAAAATACTATTTAAATATTTCGTAGTAGAATAAATGAAACAAAAAAAAATATACTAACCAAGGATTATGCCAAACAGAAAAACTTATAAATTTAATAATAATTTTTATCGACAAAAATATTTAATCACGTCCTTAGCCCTCCCCATTCAGGCGCGACGCAAACTTTGGGCGAAGTTCACCCAAATCTTCGGAAATAAACCTCACTTACCCCACGTGTAGTCGCGAACAAAATTTATAGGACAATTTCTGAGACCTCTTTCAATCTTACTAAACAGCCTTTTATATCGACTGTCATTTCTTACTTGACATTGCCATATATAACTTGAGTTCATTATATCTGACTCTATGTATACATAGATTTTTTAGGGTTCCTTACCTCAAATGATAAAAACGGAACCTTTAAAAGACCAGTTTGTTTTCCATCGGACAGTCTGTGGGAATATCAAGCTAAAATTATGAAAATGAATATTAATATGACAACATTAAATTTTACAAAAAAGTTTAAGTGGTTTGAGAGGCTTTTCAATGTGCTGCAATTATTTCAATATTGTTTTTAAATATCAAGTTATAACTGCAGAGAGTTCGACATTATTAACGTTGTCCTAGAGGATTTTTAAGATAAATATGCATAATATTCAATGTTTCAAATGCCATAAGACTTGTTAATTCATTATAGATATTGGTAACTTGGTCATTTCATATTTCTTGTATTATGGTCCCGAGGGCCATATAACATACAGATATAGTATTTAAATATTTTACTTATCTGCAGATGCCTAGAAAAAATTTATTGTCACCAGCTATCAATTGAGCACATCGTTGCCATCAGGAGAAATTCGTAAAAGTGGAAGCGAACCAGGACGCGCGTGTTGATTCGGCTATTAAAGTAAACGAGATGATAGAAAGGATATCGCCAGCAGTTTAAGCCGGGACCAAAGATTTTTCAGTTTTCTACGGTCCACCTGAGATGAAGTACAGTGTTAAAACAGTCCTTTCTCCGTGCTCTGTCTAATTGTCTAGACGTAGCGTGTTGATTGGCGAAATTCAACTAATAACTACTTGGTATCTACCCTCTAGTACCAGAGCGGGTAAATGAAAATGTTAATCATTGGCGATTATTTATTTTATTTATTTTTTAGTCAGATGATATCCCACTGCGCTACGATTATTTTATATATATTCTAAAAAACAAACTATATTATGCATTTTATATTCAAAAAAATAATACTATATCATACTACGTATACATATGTATATATTATACTTTGTGTTTAAAAAAAAAAGAAATACAGAGAGATATGTCACTTAATTCTAACCTTCATATTTGAAAAAAAAAACAAAAAAACCTGATAAAATCGATCAAAAACGCAATAAACATTCAGTTATTCGTGGAAAAGTTTAATTTGTTCCAAACATCTTTTTACTTATCCGTAGGAACGTTTGATTACAAATTGTTTCACATTTTGGAATTTTAAAAGCGTGAATCGAATATTTTTTTCTTGTAAGCGGCATAGCTTTCGTTTGTTAGGATAAAGGGTTTATGTAAAATATAATATGAATGTAATAAATATCTGTAAAGATAAGAGTATTAAGATAAAACGCAGCGTTGATTCAACATCAATATTTCTAATCCGAATGGAAAACTGAGAATGGAGTGTCTGGCCATTACGTTCTTCTTCAAAAGGATCAGTCCATAAAATAATATTGTTATTTCTTTCTCTTCGTATTTTTTTCTAACATCAACTAACACGAGGGCGTCGTGGTGAAGGGTCACAAAAGTGTCACGGTAACGCAACGCTGTGGGTTCTATCCCCACTAAAGGGAATAAATAATTAGTTGTTAATATTTTCGTTTCTTCGCTCTGGCAATAAGGCAAAAGTCTGACGTAAAGCTCGCCACCCAACACGCAATGCCTTGAACAAATTCGGCGGAGAATGAAGAGCGAATGTCTTAACACTAAGTTTCCTCTGCTGTATGCGAGACACAGTTGAAGTTATATTTTCTTTTAAATAAAAGAAGTATTTCTGGTTTTACTTTTCAACGCCATCTTACGCCTTCCTTTAGAACTACGAAAAGCATTTTGTACATTGTAAATGCTACTTTTTTAGTTTCATATAAAAGTTTTAGATGTCACTTAATAAATATAAATAAACAGAATGAATACGAAGAATAATTTTTATTTCTTGTTATAATTATTTTTTTAGCTTCACGCTGTGTCCCGCATATAGAAAGTTGGCAGAGGGAACCTAGTGTTAAGACACTAGGATCTACATTTTCTGCAAATATTTCGAGACATTGACAATTGAGACAGTTTAGATTTTTAAATAATTTCTGAACACGTTTAGATTTATTTAAATATCACATCGTATATTTATCTCAACTGTCTAAATATCTAAATACACGCGAAAAAATCATTTTCGTAAATTTATCTAACCAAGAAATAAATTCTTAACAAGAAAAAACTAACTTATTGCAGTTTTTTTTTTATTTTGATAATGTTACGTAACGTACACTTTAGTTTGTTATTTTTTTCGAACTTGAGGTTAATGCTCTTAACTCTTTTGGTTTTAACAGTGACTCCGGGTGGGTAGGGAATAGAGAGGGACAGATGTCTCATTTAAAGCAAGATTTTGTTTATTTATTATTTTGTGAGTATATTTTACATATATAATTATATGGGGTTCGCCCAGAAAAGTATTATGCCCCGGGCGCGAGTTAAGCTCGCTACGCCATCTTAATACAAGATTATTTCTATCAACTTTATTACAAGTATAAGCCCAATTAAAAAACTTTTTTAGGATATACACAGTCACTATTTAATATTTATATCACAAGTTATTTCGTCTAAGAATATTAATTCTTCCTCTACGATCGAGGCGCACCGCTACCGAATGTTACGTAAATGTGACGATCGTGGGTTCGGTTCCATTTAGGAGGAATGAATATTTTTTTTTTCGCACAGTTGTAACAAGACAAAGCATGGCGCCGAGTTTCGTCACTTATCACGCGATGCGGGCCGTGTGTGTAAAACGGAATTTAGAATGTTTTTTTTTTATATAATACAATGCCATCTAGTAGTTGATAATAAAACTAGACATCTGTATTATTCTATGTATACAAATAACCTCAAGGTACAATGTGATGGGTACAGGTGTCGTTTATAAAAAATACAAACTGATTTATGGAAATTATATGTCTATATAATATTGTTTAATTGCTTAGGAAGTTTCAAAAATACTTATTTAATATATCATTAAAAACAATTAATTTTTCCATAATATATTAATTCACACATAACTATAACTAATAATATTCACATAATTTATTCCAGATTTTGCATCCCTATAGTGTTACTAATATAGTAGTGCCTTTTTTCTCATAACTTATACTATCGTTATTTATTTTATTATTATTACTTATACATAGTGGCTTATTTTATGTCGCTTACCAAACTATTACTACTAAATATTAGGAGGAGCATAGTAGCATGTAAAATATTAGGAAAATTCAACAAATAAGACAAAAATCTGTTGACGCTACTACATCATGCCTTAGCATTGAAATGGAAATGGGCTGGACATGTAGCATGTCTTTACTACCAAAGATGGACCAAAAAGTAACAGAGTGGAATTAAGGTCCAGTAGGGAAACGTAAAAAGGGAAGACCCTCACAAGATGGGAAGATACGATTATTGTGTTAGCAGGTCCAAGCTGGCTTACCAAGTCACGTGAAGATTAGCATACTTTGGTGGAGGCGTTTTCCTGTTGAGGGATCCTTGCAGAGAAATAAATAAATAAAAAGTAAATTATATATATATATATATATATATATATATATATATATATATATATATATATATATATATATATATATATATATATATATATATATATATATATATATATATATAACAATAAATGTAACTAACCTTAATCAATAAGAATTGATGTAAATTACTACGCAAGAAATAAAAGGCTTTTTATTTTTATTTTATTTGTTTTATTATTTTGTTTGATTTTTTTAAATCGATGCCAGCTGAGAAAAAAATAACATTATTTGAAGTACTAAATAAACCGAACCAAATACTATGAGGGCAGTCGTGGCGCAGGGGCACAAAGTATGACTGTAAAATCGACTGGTTGTGGGTTCGATTCAAACTCGAGGTAATGAAATATTTATTTACCTACATTTGTATTTTCATTTCTTCGCTCTGGTGTCGAGGCAAAAGTGGGAAACGGAGTGTCTTAACACTAGGTTCCCTCTGCTTACCCGGCTGTGTGCAAGATATAGCGTGAAGCTGGTAACATGGTAACATGGCAACTGATTTAATCACGATTAACCGCTACTTACCGTCTCTAAGTGTGGTAAAAGTGTGTTTAGAATAGATAACCTCATTAGTACGCTTCAACGGGTGATATGTAACAAGGATAATTGTGTCTAATGGACCTGATATGATCATTAATTTGCAGCAATTCTGAACTCTGAAGCGAGTCCACACTCAATTAAGCAGATGGATCTGTTTGAAAGAGCGATATTTTTCTTTGTTGCAACTTTTATGTAGGTAATTAGAAAGCGCGGTGTTAAGTTACGGTGTTAACACACAATATATGTGAAAAAATATTAAAATTAAAATGGTCAAGTGCGAATCCATGTCACACGCCGAGGCCGTATTAATTTCAAAATTGTGATTAACGGAAAGTATAATTTATGAAAATTGACCAACTTAACTAACTTAACTTAAGTTAAGTTAGTTACTTAACTTAACTTAAGTAACTAACTTAACTTAAGTTTGTGAGTATATGCATTTAATTTTTAGGAAATAAACTACAAATATAAGTTTATTAAGTTTTCTGTAATATAAATACCTACTTCAATTTTCGGATCTTGTCTTTTTCTTTGTATTTTGCACCTACAAATTTACACTACTTGTCAAATTAAAAAAAATATAGATCAACGGAAAATACTCCGTAGGTTTTAATTACGCGGCGAATTTTATACAAAATGCAGCAAAAAAGATGGATAAATGCTCATAGCTTTTGACGTAGAAGCTTAATTTTTCTGTGCTCTAAGAGATAATCCTGCATATTTAATATTAATTTCAGATAGATAACCTTCACACAATTTTAAGAAAAAATGGTTTTAGCGACGGACATATGCACCACAAAATGATATAAGGGTTCCGTTTTTCTCTTTTGGGATAGGTAACCTTAAAAAAGATAATAAAAAAAAACTTAAAATAAAAGTATGGTGTGTTTCATAACAAAGCGTGAAGCTGAAATAAAATGAATCAAATTATTTAGACTTAATATTCAGGAGCAATATTTTTTTTTTAACATTTATAAGAGGACACTAAATCAATCTACTTTTCTTAGTATTTATTTCTAACACATTTACTTATCTAGTTCCGCAAACCTTAACGTTACATTTCGTTTTGCAAAAACAAGAATACACTTATATTTTTTTATTATCACACCGTATCCCGTATGTGATGGAGAGTAGAGGAAGCAAAGAAATAAAAATAATTAATTTCCCAGAATAGGAACCAAAACCGAATTTAAATTTGCACGCTGTGCCACTACACTACGACGGCCTTACCACTATCTAATTGGAAAATCTAATTATTATTTGTCCATATCAAATCCATAATTAAATATTTTATTTATTCATTATTAAATAATTTACAAAAGGTAAATCAAACGACGTACATGAACATATGAAAAGAAAACGGTACTGACAATTTCATTTAACTATACTTCAACAAATGAACTCTAAATAAAACCAAATAAAAGCATTTAAAAAGGGCGTCAAAACGACAGCGGTGTATAAAAATCATATTTGTGAAAAAGTCACCGACGAAATCTGTCTCGTTACACTCTATTCATAATTCTTGACGAATCCAAATATCATATAAAGCTAAGCTTTTTTTGATTGTACATAAAAAGTCATAAGTTTTCAGAAGATGTGTCTGATTATAAAAATAATGGTCGTGGATTCGATTCCTAATAGAGGAATGAACTATGTTCATTTCTTCACTACGGTCGTGGGTTCGATTTCATTAGGTGAATGCACTATTTTTATTTCTATCCTTCGGTAATAAAATAAAAGAGCAGCGTTGAGTTACATGTCTCAACATACAATGGCTCGAAAATTGAATGAAACGTCAAAAACAAAATAATAAACTCAAAGTTCCTATTGCCTACTGTACTATGCGAAAAAAAACATCAAGCTGGAATTTTAACATTTCTATATAAAATATACCGGTTTAATATATTTATATATAGTTTCCTAACACTAGAATCCTAGGTCCCCTCAGCCTACCCTGCAAAATGCGTGATATAGCGTGAAGCTAATAAAAATATATACATATTTTATATAAGTTTGTGTTGCCAATTCGAGCAAATCTCCCCGTTGGAGAGGAAAACGAGTGATACGTTACCATCGCCGAGCGGACTGGCCCGCGCGATAGTGCAATAAATTAGGAGTCCACACCCTGAGTTGTGATCTCATAAGTTGCTGGTAGATAATAAATTTACTTTTAGCCTTGATGACCTACATCTACTACTTCACGCATTTTCACGCAAAACAGGGTTAGCTAAATGTAGTGTCAAGACACTACGAAACAAAAACAGGTAGGTACAAATAATTTACAATAAAACTCCTGTTCATGACACCTAGCAAACAATGGCTGTGGCTGAGCTAGCAACCAGTATATTTTTCAATTCCTTACATCATTTATGATTAATTATTAAAAGTAATTATTAAAAACTTAATTATTATCAAAAAGTAATAATCCTAAATTTAATTAAAGATTATTTCGGTAAAATTCTGCGAAGTAATCTTGGCGTAATCTATTTTACTTCCTTGTAGCAGTCATGGCGCAGAGGCATAAAGTGTGACTATAAATGCGACTGGTTGTGGGCTCGATCTCCACTCGAGGAAATAAAATATTTATTTAAATTAATATTATTTATTTCTATTTCGTAGCTCTGGTGTTGAGGCAAAGCACGGCGTTGAGTTCCGCCACGCAACACGCAATGCCTCCAGTATTCGGCGGAAAATGGGAAATGGAGTTTTAACACTAGGCTTACATTTACCCTATAACCCTCTAAAAATTAATTATCCAACACTAAAAGAATATCTCAATTTATGAGATTATCGTCTTCAACCAAACAAACTCTTTACCTTTATAATATTAGTAAAGAAGTATAGATATAGAGTTCTATAGTAAAACCGAAAAAGAAAAAGCACGACCGTGTGAAACACACGCGAACCCATCGACCTACGGAATGGGAAGCGTGAAATACGTTACGAGGATCATCGGACGAAGTGGACTACGCGATAGGGCCATAAATTATGGCCCAGCGAGACCCAGTGCAGAGTGTAGTCGAACGTAAAGTTAAATTTAGCTATTTGACAGTGCAAAATATATTTGAATTTATTATATAATACTAGGAGTGTGTTGCTTCACAAATGTGCCTGGATGGCTGTAACTTGGAATTTTACTGAAAATAATTTGTTTTCTTTTTGTAGCTTCACGCTGTATCCCGCACACAGCAGGGTAGGCAGAGGGAACCTAGTGTTAAGACACTCCGTTCCCCATTTTCTGCGGAATTCTGGAGGCATTGAGTGTTGAGTTGCAGAACTCAACGCCGCGCATAACCTCGACACCAGAGCGAAGGAATGGGACTATAAATTTATGTCAACATTTCATCTCCTCGAGTGGGGATCGAACCCACAACCAGTCGGTTTTACAGTCACACTTCGTGCCGCTGTGCCACGACTAGCCTCTAAAAGAAATTTGTTGCAAATATTTTTATTTCGTTTCTAGATACAATGCCATATTTATTGCCAATTAATTACAATTGTAAAAAAGTTGCGAACGGAGTTATGTTCGAAGATTTTTTTAATCAAATAAATAAATATACGTGTATTATAAGTGGCATACATTGTACCATTATGAATGCATATTTTAAAATAAATATTTGAATTTGTACATGGCCTTAGTAGCATCTTCTGTACCTACTTTCTCTACAACTTTAATTAAAAAAAAACGAAGAACAAATACTATTTTTCACACACGTCACGTCATCTCTTGTCAACTCCATAGTATCTGGCAGTAGAAAATCTGTGCTTATTACAAATATGATCGCTATCTACAACTAGTATCTTCTATTGGAGATCATTGACTATTAAATAAGATTTTTACTATACTATAAGGTCATTAATATCGTTTTATTTTCACTTTAACTTTTGATATATTACAGTGAGATTGACGGTTGTGGGTTTGATTACTACTCGGGGGAATGAATCATTTTTTTTCCGCCCTAACAAAAACAAGGCGCGTCTTTTACTTCCGCCACTCAACAGTTTCGATAATAGTTAGACTGAAAGGGACAACGGAGTGACCTAGTTTTTAACGTTAGGTTCCCTCTGTCTACCCTGTTATATGATGCATAAAGGTAAAACTGTTTTACAATATAAATTAATCAGTTGGTTAGTAAATTGCATTAACTACTCGTAAACTAATCCCACATCGTTCTCAAAAGAGGGATTGTATTATTTACATTTATTCGCTCCAGTAGTAAAATAAAACCGAACCTCCGAAGTCGAATAAAGTGAAGAACGGAATGGAAGCTCTTAACACTAGATTCTCTATGCTTAACCCGATATATGCGGGATAAAGCGTGAAACCGTATTGCAAAATAAATTAAACACATAGAAAATTGCCATCAACTAATCGTAAATTGATCCCACATCGGTCTCAATTCTCAAATGAAGTTTGCTAAAGCAGATGTAGGATAAATAAGTGTTAGTCAAACAGTTAGGCTGGATTGGATCCGCTTGGGTTCTATTGCGTTGTGTGGTTTTGAGTGAAATTCAAATATACTTGGTTTTGGTAGGTTAATGTTAGTGTTAATTGTATATTTTTTCGTTTGAATTGATTAGTTAGATGTTGGTGATTTTTTTTAAAAACCGGCTGTCCCACGCGGGACATCCCCATAAATAAATATTATAATATGTTCCAATTTAAACGCCCAACGTGTAAAATACAACAGTGCTCGATGAAAAACGGTCGCGTTTTAAAAACGTTTACGCGTCACTGTATCATATAAATGCATAAATTGTTTTATTTCAATGATCATTTAAAAACCTCTCGTTATACTAGTATGTTGCTCTTTATATCACCTCCTCTATCTTTCAGTATTTATTTCATAAAAATCGATTGAGTTATTCCGGAAATTAGCCCGAACAAACAGAAATACAGTCATATAAGTAATTTTATGCGCTAGAAAAAACATGTTTATTTTGAAATCAGCAAAATACACTTTTATATTTAATACGTAAAGATAAAAAATATATATTATGAAGGCCGTGGTGACGTCACTAATCCAATGACAAAAAACTAATGTCAATAATTTTGTGTAATCATAGATGTATGAATAATACATTAAAAATTAAATAATGTTAGTATCGTGCCTTTGTTAAGCGTTTTAAACAAGCAAATCTGACCTTCCTATTAGGTCCACAGTTCAAATACTTCACAAAGCTCATTTAACCCAATACCTTCAGCACTAACGGCGAAAACCAATATCCAATTGATCCACAATCAAAGTGTAATAGCAAATTACAAAGACTTGCCTAATATCCGCGTATCCAACTGATAAACGATAATTGTATGGAAGATTCAATAATTCTGAGCTGTTTGACTCCCAAAGTCAAATATTTAAGTGGAATTATATCACCTATTCTGTTACAACTAAAGGTTATATTTGTATGAACGGTGTTGGCATATAAGAGCTTCAAATGTTAAACTAATATGGCCACACTTGAAACGTATGTAAACGCACTCGACAGGTTTGGCAACGAAACACGCGGATTAATTTCCTGCTAGCCCCAATGTGATTGGTAAAACCCAGCCTGGAAAACCAGTAAAAGCCTTTAAAACTACTTACTGTCCAATGATTTATAGCGTTTGTGATGTGTTGAGCGTTTAGTACTGGTTTTAACTGGCGTATAGCAGGGTAGGCAGAGGGAAACTGGGAACCTGTAGTTAAGACACTTTGTTCTCATTAAGCTACTTCCGTTCTCCATTTTTTGCTTAATTCTGGAGGCATTGCGTGTTGAGTGGCTCAGTGTCATGCTTTTCTTCGTTACCATAGTGTGGAAATGAAATTATTAAATAATTCACTCTTCCAAGTGGAAATTGAACCCACAACTGTCGCATTTACAGTCGCACCCTTGGGTCCCTGTGCCACAACTGGCAAACGTCTGTGGCATATAATATAGTACAGCTTACATAATTCTAAATGACTTAAACAAATTTAGGTTAATTAATAAAGATTTTTGCGTGAAAGTGCGTGAAGCTGATTTTTTCAAACAAAAAACTTGCATTACCAGTGTTTTTCAAATGACCGTCCTTTTATAGGTATATACAGCACCTTTTATATTATAAAAATAATTAAATTCATATTATGCAGAATTTTTAATTCGCTATTGTTACGATCCTTATTATAATAATTATGTGACATGTTCAAGATATAACAAAGTGATTTTAATAACGTATGTTATATTAAATTTCCTTTGAATTTTTTTTCTCATTATCATTTACGTAAGAGGCAGGGGTTTTTTCTTTTATTTTTATTAATTCAGGTCACAACAAGCCCGGAAAGATGCTATTGTATGAATACATTTCGTTTATTGTAAGTAAATATGTACAAAATTCTTAAATAATATACAGGTGTGTTTTTTTTAAACAATATATAATAATTTTAATACATAATTTGTATGTTTTTTTAAGCTTCACGCTGTATCCTGCATTTAACGGATTAGGCAGAGTCAATCTAGCGTTAATACATTCCGTTGCCCATTTTTCCAGGTTCCCTCTGCCTTCTCCGCTATGTGTGGGATACAGTGGAGCTAAAAAAATAAATAAATACAGAGAGTTTTTATAAGGACATTAGCTCAAGCTAATGCTAGGAACGTGTATCTAAAATTAGACATGACCCAGCTATAGGTATATCTACAATCTATATATATAAAAGGACTTGTGCTGACTGACTGAGGTAAGACGCATGCAGAGCCGTAACCGCTGATGGTAGAAACGTGAAATTTGGGCAGATGTTTATTTTCATATTCTGGACATCCACTAAG
>DWQW01009751.1:0-12700 GCA_018249695.1 Heliconius erato demophoon | reverse complement strand
GAAGAGGTTGATGACAGTGGACGAGGCGAAAGAGGTATGTAGAGACCGTAGCGTTTGGCGCTCCGTTCTCTCTGACTACCCCGCAAGGGATAAAGCGTGAAGCTAAGTTAAGTTAAGTTTAAGTTATGTAGTAGAGGATTCATGAGGGCGCTTTGTCTAACCAGAATAGAAAAAATAAAATATTATTAAAAAAAATCTTTTAAAAAACAAGCTATTATTCAAAACGTCAGCTGTACTGTCCAGCTTCTAATTTTTTTTTCATTTATTTCGCAAATCAAGTCCTTTCATTTCATATACATATAAGATGGATTGTCCAATCATTTACAATCTGCCATTTTTTTACAGCGGCCATTTTGGCACTTACTTAACACGGCAAATTAAATAAAAACTTTTAAAAATAATCCATTGTTACGAGTCGGGATTGAACCCACAACCATCACATCCCAATACATCAAAGCAAATATTACTTAAAGCCTGTATTTTATATATTAAAAATATCAATGAGGTCACGTGGCGCAGGAGCATAAGAGTGTGACTGAAGCGCGACGATGTTGGGTTCGATCCCCACTCGAGGGAATGAATTTTAATTTATTAATATTTTCATTTCTTCGCTCTAGCACCAAGGCAAGAGGAGTGTCTGTGTTAACACTAGGTTCTCTCTACCTACCCGGCTGTGTGCGGGATACAGCGTGAAGCTGATTATTATTTATTAAAAATATCAAAATATCAAAATAGTCGTCGTTAGTAACAAGATTGAAGATGGACAGCTATTTGTCATAGCAAGTACAAATTATTCGCTATTAAGCTATTCATACGTCTAAACAAATTGTACTTGAGATATGACGGATATCCCAATAAGCCAATTAGAGGGTACTGTGGAACATTTTGTAAGGGAACAGGAAAACGAGTGAAGAATATGGTGTGAATTTATTCAACGTCAGGTGGGTAAGCGTTGTTTCGAAAGCTATTTTAATGATAAGGGAGAATTATATATTTTTTAAATTTCTATAGTGTCATTCTTAGGAAAATAAAAAAAATTAAGGTTAGGTTAAAATTTTTATACGTTTTCGAAATAGTATAAAATAAGTTAAAAAAAGACAACCTAAAGTTTTTTTGCGCATATCAGTTTAGGCTTAAGATATTCCCATTCCCACTTTCTGCCGAATCAGAAAAACGTTCTGGAACTGAACCGTCTTTGAGATATTGTGTGCTGAGTGGCGAAACTGAACACCGTGCTTTATTTACCAGAACGGGCAAATAAAAATAAATTAAATATGATTTTTCCCCGAGTGAGAATCGAACCCTCAACAACCTTAAGTATACGTTTATAAAATACACTGCATATGTGCATATGTATAAATTTGTATAACAATATGCCTCTTACTTATTGAATGTACTTCACAATGTATAAGAAATGCAACGTCGAATAAAAACCTTTGAATTATGTATGTATTACTTTATTTTATTTTATTTTTATTTTATTATTTAGTTGCGTCTCATACATAAAAATAATTTTCGAAATTAAACAAAACAGAACATGGCCAGCAAAATGATTTCTACAAAATCCACTTGAGAGCTAACCCGAACTTAACCTGAGCATTCATTTGTAAATGTCAAAATGGAGTCTGGCCGTTTATAAATCAACATAGCAGCACATTGAGTAATATTATGTGGGCTGCGGCTTTAGTACTTACTTTAAAATTACTAAAGTTATTTTATAATAGCTGCAACGAAAGAACTAAGAATGCGTTAGAATTTTAAAGAAACCATTTCGATTGTATATACATTTATATCGTATCGTTTTTTACGACTCGAGAAAATGAAATATTTCATATCTATATTTTCTCGCTGTGGTTCTTAGGAGGCAAAGCGCGGCGTTTAGTTTCGCCACGCAACACGCTTCAGATTTCAGTTGAAAGTTGTGCATGGAAGCGTATTAATGGGAACGGAATGGCTTAACGCTAGGTTCCCAGGATCTCTTTGCCTACCCGACTATAAATGGGGCATAGCGTGGAACTAAAAAAATCGTAACATGTCGCGCGAATAGAATTCTTCTGAATTAATTTAAATAAAATTTTGCATATAGATGATAATTAATTTGTAACAATCTGAAGTCACAAATTTAAGTTAAAACACACATTTTACTACCTTATTCAGACTCAAGCATCATTGACTCAAAAACTTGGGAATCATCTCTCTGTTTCTCTCTGTTTATGAATAGTAAATAAATTAGCCATAATATGAGAAGAACTTAACCAAGTCTCAGTTGCTTACTGGAGCCTAGTGTTAAGAAACTCCTTTTGCCACGCTCCGCCGAATTTTTCAAGATATTGCGTGTTGAGTGGCAGAACCCAACACGAGGAGGGTTGGGCCTAGGTGTCAAGATCGCGGAAATGAAAATATTAATAAATAATAATTCCCTCGAGTGGCCGTCGAACCCGTAACCGTCGCGTTACCACCACACCCTTGTATCCGCGTAACGGCGGTCTCATAGTAGATATCATTATATACCTAATATAAGATAGCTTAAAGCTTTGAGCTTTCACAAAGTCTGTGCAATACCAGTGCATACAAACGGTGATTTTGTAACAAATGAGTCAGATTGATATCAAACTCGAGCAATAATTAGTTGCGATAAGGTGCAGCTAAAATAAATAAGGTTTAAAATAAAATCGTGTCGTGAGCATAATATTAAATCTTGGTAAAGATTTATGTTGTACCTGATAAATTCATAAAATATCTATATTTATAGAAATGTTATGATTACGTCGAAATATGTGCAACAGATTGTTTATTACTCTAATCTATATATATAAAAGGACTTGTGCTGACTGACTGAGGTAAGACGCACGCAGAGCTGTAACCGCTGATGGTAGAAACGTGAAATTTGGGCAGATGTTTATTTTCATATTCTGGACATCCACTAAGAAGGGATTTTGAAAAATTTTAACCCTAAAGGGGTGAAATAGGGGTTGAAAGTTTGTATGGATTTTTTTAAAAATTAGCACCGATTCTTATAAAATTTTAAATCCAGACTCTTAAAAATATTTCATTGAACACGTGTTTCATGGTTTTTAAGAATTCACCCCCTGAGGGTTCAAATAAGGCGTTGAAAGTTCATATGGAAAAATCTTTAAATCGCCACCGATTTTTATAAAAATTTAAATTCAGACTGTTAAAAATATTTTATTGAACACGTGTTTCGTGGTTTTTTTAGAATTCACTCTTAATAGCGGGCGAAGCCGCGCACGCCCTCTAGTGATTTTATAAATTATGGTTAACTAACACGTAAATTGACTAACATTTTCAGCTTCACGCTGTACCCCGCACGTAGTAGGGGAGAGAGAGGAAATCTGGGAATCTAGTGTTAAGACAGTTCCTTGTCCATTAATAACGCCCAGTATTAATAACCTATCTCCAACGTCAATCTTAGATTGTTTCATATATCTATCCAATCTCTAGATAGGATAGATATATGAAACAATCTCAGATTGACGTTGGAGATAGGTTACTAATATTGGGCGTAAGACACATCCGCTCGCTATGCCGAATTCTGGAAGCCTTCTGTGTTGAGCCACGCTTCATCTCGTCACCAGAATTAAGAAAGGAAAATATTAAATATTTCTACTTTTCATCTAGTAGGAATCGAACCTACAACCTATTGCGTTAACACACACCACGACACGACAGGCATTGACTACGTCAGGTGATTAATAAAGATTACCTTGCTGAGCATAATTAGAACACATCGAGGTGGTCTCAGATCAGATCTCACTCAAGAAGACTCAAGTTACGTGCAATACTTCTAAAAAAATACATCAAAGTTACTAGTAGTAGAGGCGTAGAGGCACAAAGTGTGACCGCAAAATTGATTGGTAGCGTGATACAGCGTGAAGCTGATTTATTTTTAAAAAAATAACTAAAATATAATATATATAAATTCCAACGCGAAAACCCATAATAATAATACAGGTGTCTTCGTCATTATTTATATATCTGTTTACATATTCAATACAGCGACTTCCTCTACAGTTATTACGACGATAATATCATCAGTGCATTTATAATCTGATATGGGTATATGTATTATACAAGATTCACAGACACAGTAGCCAGTATAAGTTCGATTTTCGCTCACATTGTCTGCACATTCTTAGTATGTTTCTCATTTCAATATTGTTTTAGAGTCACGCTGTATCCCGAACACGTTAAGACACTCCGTTCCTTATATTCGCCGAATTCTGGAAGCATTGCGTATTGAGTGGTGTAACTGAACGCCGCGCTTTACCTTGACACCACAGCGAAAATAGAAAAAAATATATATTTCATTTCCTCGAATGGAACTCCAACCCACATTTTATGCTCATGCGCCAATATTGGCCTCAATATCTTACCAAATTATACCTATAATAATTATTTACACCTTTAATCTATATGTATACTGTAATTATTTTGATGTGCATTTTCTTTCACAAAGAACAAAAGACAAAGTTTATTTTTTATATTATCTTTCATTTTGCTACTACTACTGAGGCCAGTCGTGGCGCAGCGGCACGAAGTGTGACTGTAAAACCGACTGGTTGTGGGTTCGATTCCCACTCGAGGAGATGAAATATTTACTTAAATATATATTTCCATTTCTTCGCTCTGGTGTCGAGGCTAAGCGCGGTGTTGAGTTCTGCCACTCAACACGCAATGCCTCCAGAATTCAGCAGAAAGTGGGGAACCTAGTGTCTTAATACTAGGTTCTCTCTGCCTACCCTGCTGTGTGCGGGATACAGCGTGAAGCTGATTTGATTTTACTACTACTGATCTAAGATCTAAAAAACTTTATTAAACTAGATTAAATATTTTAGTACTCCACTCTTTCCCCGTGCAGATTTTAGTCCTATGGTGTTGCAGGAAAAAAACCTTATATCCAACATAAATAGTTTATTCTGTTTAACTTCTGTGAATATAATTTCGACAATGCGTATAATCCGCATTATTTATTATTATTTACATATATTTATAGGCACAAATTGAAATTCGAGTAAAATATGATAAATACTAAAGGCATATGAAATGCTAATGCGTTCGGCCGAGCGCATCTTCCCACGCTTTGTTATTCTCAATCGTACGCCTTTATACAGAAACAGAATAACAAGTGAGAAATGCTAGATAAAGATTTCGTAGCTGTCACGTCACGTTTCTAATGTGCATATATATCATTTACTATATTATTTTACTGGACTATCTTTTTTTATGATATTTTAAAAGTGTATTTTTATTTTAATATTTGATGTTATTTTTCGAGAGGCCGCCGTAGTGCAGGAGCATAACGGTGCGACTGTAACGCGACGGATGTGGGTTCGATCCCCATCTGAGGGAATGAATTATTATTTATTAACATTTTCATGTCTTCGCTCTTCACGACAAAAACCCGGCGTTGAGTTCCGCCACTTAACACGCAATGTCTCGAAAAATTCCAAATTTTTCCTTACCTTAGTGCCAATCATGGTGCAAGAAGTGTGAAGCTGATTTTTTTACGTAATTTTGTAAAAAAAATAAAGTATGAATTTGCACCGTACTTCAATTAAACTTCATTTGCGTATAGTTAATATTTTGAAATATTCAATTTGTTCTCAGTACGGTTGGCTTCAACTGTATGGTTCTTCTATCAACCAAGTCTTGCAACAAATGACTTTAAGACATTTTATTAAAAAAATGTATAAAATCATAAATAATTTATATTGAAGCCAGTCGTGGCGCAGGGGTAAAAGCGTGTTGCACACGCGGTAGGTTGTGGGGTCCATTTCCATTCGAGGAAATGATATATTTAATATTTTCATTTTTTTTCGCTCTGTTATCGAGGCAAAGCTCGGCGGTAAGTTTCGCCGCTCAACAAACAATGCCTCCAAAATTCAGCGGAAAGTTCATAATATAGTGTTATAATATATTATGTGTGAATAAAAAGATTCACACATTCATTACCATGTATAAGGTAAATCATCAAATATTAGGAACAATGATTTATCTCAAGCTCTCTCATGATTTATGTTACGGAGTTGATCCTTTTCACTTCTAGCAAGCAGGAAAAATGTGATAAAAACAATATTCAATACAAGTAATTAATCAATTTGTGATAAATATATGTATGTAGATATGTTTTGGAGCAAGTTTCGGAGAAATCGTGGTGTAGCAGCACAGCGTGTGTCTGTACACTCGGCGGTTGTGGGTTCGATTCCCATTTGGGGGAAATAAATTGTTTTTATTTCCTTGCTCTGGTTACCAGACAACATGTGGCGTTGAGCACACAATGTTTTAAAAATTGGGCGAAAAGTAAGGAACGAAGTGTCTTGACATTAGATTTCCTCTACCTGTCTGTATACATGTCTTACATTGAGGGTAAAAAATTTTCCTTTTATTTTACAAATATCCATGCCAATTTATTGAGCTTAGTTAAACATGTAAAATACGAGGTAACTAACTGAAAAGTAAAGTATGATTTATTTAGAATGATTTATTTTTAGTACAAGTTGGTTTGTCCTAAAAATTCTAAAACATACGTGAGAGAAATAAAAAAAATGGGTAAGTGCCAGTCAGACTTCCATCAAGGTGTAGTCCGTACCAATTTCAGGATCAATTTCACAGCGTAGGTCAACGGGATGACGGAACGGGAACTTATAAATGTTGATAAACTTATGTTTGCGGTCATATGCTCTAATTTGGTATAGAATGAAGTACAAATATTATTTTTACTTTTATTTTTCTAAAATATCTATAAATTTTGACTTTGATTATTACTTTATATTTTTTTTCTAAAATATCAATAAATTTTGACTTTGATTATTACTTTATATTTTTTTTCTAAAATATCAATAAATTTAGACTTTTGAGTTTTTCCTTTATTTGTATTGTAAGTTCTCACTTTGTGCCAAATCTTATAACTCCACAATAAGTACACTACAGGTTGTGACGTATAAACGTTATCTTTTGATTGCGTTAACTGAGAAATTTGCTTACAAAAACTAAACTAACTGCTAAACCTAGAGAGAAAGATATATATATATACTTGAATATTTGATATTAATTTCAGCTTGATATCTCCATGCGATCTCGAAATAAATGGTCTTGACAGACAGACAGAGGGACAGCAAAGTAATCCTATAAGGGTTTTGTTTTTACCTTTTGAGATACGGTACCCTAAAATGGATACATTAAATCACTAACATACTACTAACTCGTACTTACATACGTATATCGTATTGCTTACTCAGAGAAGGTCATTATAGAGCAGCGAAGCTCTGGATTAGCGCACATTAGTCTCCAGAGGCTACTTAGTTAGCTAAGCAAAATGACATGAAATAAAGACAAGATTATATAAAATATATGATCTCCTTAATGCAGCTTTATATGAATTTCAAGATTTAATATTAGAAAATCACCTTCACGCTGTATCCCTCACACAGCAGGATAGGCAGAAGGAACCTAGTGTTAAGACACTCGGTTCTCAATTTTCCGTCGAATTACGGAAGCATTGGGTGTTGAGTGGCGGAACTCAACGCCGGGCTTTGGCTCGACACCAAAGATTTCTCCGCTGTTTTTTTCTCGCTCTTTTTAAAGACATCGCGCAGCGCCGAGTTCCGCCATTCAACGCACTGGCTCGAACGGCTCGTAAGTTAGACAGAAAATGGGAAACAGTCTACACTCTAGGTTCCCCTCATCCTAATATATGCTAAATAGAGCATGAAACTAAATAATTCTGAAAATGTTATAAATGTTTTTTCTGTCGTACGGCGCAAAAGCTTCACACTATAGGAACATAGCGTCAGTTTGTACATAAAACAAAAACTAAAACAACCCCAAAAACTCATATAGTAGGTACGTTATTCAGAAAAAAGAGAACTTGAACATACATTTCTATTCACTTTTGAATTTGATGGAATCGTTATTGGTACAGTCCATTTTTTGTTTTCTTTTTAGTTTCTCTTCAACTTTAGTCTAGAAATATAGGAGTTACTTCTAGAAGTCATGGAGTCAGTGAGTCTGTTATTGATATGATCGTGATACTGAAGTTGTGGGTTCGATATCCACTGTCGTATAAAAAGTCACGGCGTTTAGTTGTGCCACTAAACGAAGTGAAGAACGATTGAAAAATGTTAATATCGATCTCTTAATAAAATTTAGAGAGAATTATCCTTCTCTTAATATGATGTCACAGTACACTTTTAGTATATAACATTTCTTCAACAGTTTTATATTTTTAAATCTGCGCCAAGAAACATTATATTAGACTCTACCAAGCAGTTAGTAGCGCAATCCGAACGGACCGTAAAGGAGAGTGGGCTGCGTTATGACGTCTAAACGATAATGCACACATTCTGGCCTAGAAAAGTGCAGCTTTTATAAGAATCATCCGCTTTGAATTGAATAGAATAGTATTGTGACAGGAAAACTTCATTATTTTAGGATAAAAGTAATAAATCTGTCAGTTCTGGTTTACCCAAATTATATAATGCAATAGAACTGCTAGTTTCCTAATTTTAACTAAAAATAACATAAGAAATAAATGGTTTAGATTTTCTTGTGAACTTGTGTTCGTGCTAATTATAATATATTAGTTATATTAAAATGTATAAGATTATTCTGACATTAGTTGTACAGCTTAGTTGTGAGTTCGACTCCTACTCAAGGAAATGAACTCCATTCCGTTTTACGTCTTTATAAGATTTTGTAGCCTAGGAAAATGCCGATATTCAAATAGTAGTTTTTATAACGTCGACGTCCACGGCGTCAAAAAATATTTTTTAGTATCTTAAAGTGTCGACACACAAAATATAATACTGAAATTCTGTACAGAAAATCCGAACATAGCAGAATTTAGATGTATCCCCCTTTGGCTCGGGTAGTACACGCAGGTACTCTAACTAATTAAGATCAAAATTTTACCTCTGTTGCTATTTTTGTTAACATCTTTTGTTGGCAGATTTTTATTCTGTAGTTCTAAATTACTGTTTACCAATCTTAGCAAAAAAGTAATTTCAAGACAAGTAAGCTAATTTATTTTTAAGTATACACTTACATTCATGTTTTGTATTCTGAAATATTACCATGATTCACATTTGACTATATATAGTGCTAGAGTTACTCACCGCACTGGTAAGTATTTGTATGAATACCTTTGGAAAAATAAATTTAAAATAACGTTATATTACCGAGATAAATCGTTTACGCGGATGGAATTTAAATTAACCTTATCCATATACTTTGTGTCCATCTTTAAAATTATGATTTTTCTTAAAAATGAGTCACTTTGTTTTTATTTTTTGCAGCCTCTCTACAGCTTCATGCTGATTTAAAGTAAATCAGCTTCACGATGTAGCATCTCTACACTAAACTCTAAAACTCTACAATAACTATTACAGTCGTTTTTAAAATAAGTAATATTTTGTTTGTCTATCAGTGCTTAAACAGTAAATATACTGCAAAAAAAACAGTGACACAAGAATTTAACAGACACTTCGATGATTTTTTTTTCTTAAATATTCTTATTTCTTTGGCTTAAAAAGAAAAACTACGGGGCAGTGTCGGTAAAGTCGGTCGAAAATGGAGACCGAATAATCTTAGATTAATAGATACGTCAAATTTTAGCACAATAAAAAGTATAAATAAAAAAGCTAATACATTGCTAATGCTAAATAATAAATAAACTGGTGCAAATATATCACAAAGTGTGACTGTAAACGCGACAGCTTGTGGGTTCGATTCCCATTCAAGGGAATGAAATATATTATCATATTTTCGCTTTGGTTCTGAGGCAAAGCGCGGCGTTAAGTTCCACCACTCAACCCGCAAAGCCTCCAGAATTCGGCGGAAAATAGGGAACAGAGTCTTAACACTAGGTCCCCTCTGCCTATCCTGTATATAAATCAAAAAACTTTTATAATTATACGAACATGCGATATACGAACAAACGAACTGACAATGGAACGAAAAAAAAATCCCCATTCAATATAAAAATTACCATTAGAATATATGAAGAAGGAAGGTATTATTCAAACCGAAACCACTCAGTTCGGCTCGTATGCAAATAGCGCGAGCCAAAAATTAAATTCCTGTGACTTAATTAGCCTTCCTCGTTCCGTAAACCCAATTGCTTTAGTCGTTTTTACGTTATAGCTGTCGTAATTATATATCAATCTGAAAAAATATTTTTTATTTATTTACATATTTTTTGGATACAATTGTAATATGTTGGTTTTAACTATTCCTATTTAAAATTATTATTTTTACATGTATTGTAGTGTATATGTGTGCGCAGTATTCCCGTATCTTAAACTCGTACATATAAAAAATTAAACTGAACAAGATTCAAACCCGTAATTATCATAGGGAGTGTTCTGGAGAACTGTTTGATCTGTAATCTGCCGCCGAATTTTCTAACCGCACAGTACGTCACAAACTCAAGTACCATCCACACCATCTTGACACGTGGCACTCTACTTCTGTACAGCTTCGTAGGAACTTCCTTCCACGTTCCACACAACTGTGGAATGACCTACCAGCGTGTTTCCAGGTCGATAGGACCTGGATACCTTCAAAAACCGCGTCTATCTCCACCTCAAAAGCCCGCAACAGACGGTTTCCAAGAGGAGCTGGTTCAAATCCCGCGACGTTCAAATTTTTATATGTTTTCAAAAAAATCTTCTGTTATTTAAGGACAAATAATAATCAAAGAATCAAATTACTATTTTTTTCAGCTTAACGCTATGTATCCCGCATGTAGCAAAGTAAGCAGAGGGTGCCTAGTGTTAAGACACTCAGCTCCCCACTTTAACACACAACTTGTCCCGTTTTCAGTCACATGCTTGTGCCCCTGCGCCACGACTGGCCTTATTATTTATTTTAAATATTTGTCTTTTAGTGCTATAAAGTACATAGGTAAAGTAAGAAATATGAACTGCGCATTTTCTTAGGTATATTGTACGTCGTCTACACCGGCGGCACTGCACTGAATCACACACTTCCTTAATAAAACCGAATCACAATTGCGTGTAACAAAGGCTTATATTAACAAAGAAACTACTTTTTGCAGGAACAGTCTACTGCTCGTAATAAAAATATTTTATGAAGACAGCTAGTATTATTTGTAAATTACAATAAATATTTTAATTGCGATACACTGTATAAATGTATTAAATTTCAGATTTAATTGCCTATACCAATTTTTATTTTTTTATTTTTAGACGTAGGTATAGTTAATGAGACTTAGAGTAGTTGACTAATAATTTAAAAAATATGAAAGAAACGCTCAATAAATGGATATTTATATCAAATTTCTTTTTTTATTATTTTTTTTTAAATGGCTGTAATTTTTTTGTTTGACGTGATGTTACGTCAGATGTCGCTACTTCATGCATTTTTTTCACTCTTAGCGTAATATGCAAAAGGATTTAAATGTTTGAAATTAAGAAAAAAATAATAAAAGTTGATTCACTGATGGTACGGTAAGTTTATATTAACTGTCACGTTACCAATCGTTCACTATTTTTTTATTAATCTTCACATTGTATCTCACTTATAATAAGGGAGTTAGAGTTAACTCAACGCCACGCTTTGTTCTGTTAGCAGAGCGAGGAAATGAAAATAATTCATTTCCACAAGTGGAAATCGAACCCACAAGTGTCGCGTCTGACACTATACCGCTGCACTATAACGACCCAATCGACGGTGGATTGATAATAATTATATTGTTTTATATTAATTCATAAAATAAATAAAACAAGCTTCTAACATTAATAAATAAAAAATAGTACAATTTCGATGAAACAACAGACGTCTTATCCGACCTCGCGGGTTCATCCCGATAAGTGGGTCGTTACGTGGTCAACAGGTCGCCTAACCGCCTTAACCTTACATTACCTTCCGGGTCAGTGTGGCATGATGATTGCTTCCTACATGCCTATGATATTGCTAAAAAGTTGAAATATGCTGATAATTACACAAGATATTTAATTATAGGGTTCCGTTCCTACGTAGGTAGGGTTCCGTACGTAAAAGACACTTCATAGTTTTTAGTAAAAGCAAGAATTTCTTTTGAAACTTGTATGTACATATTGGTATTATAAAAAAAATCTGGTATTTTTAAGTCATATATTTGTAATGTTATAGAGATACGTGAATAAAAATTGTAGAAATATCACATTTTATTAATATTTATTTGTAACATGGTTTTTGAAATATTTCTAATAACCTCGACATCTTTTTACACTAGAACAAATTTCACTTTAATTTTAAAATTAAGATATAGATAGGCCATTATAGAAATTCTGATATAGATATCAGCTTCACGCTGTATCCCGCACACAGCAGTGTAGACAGAAGAAACCTAGTGTTAAGACACTCCGACATCCTATAGATATCAGTAAAATAGGTATGTTATGTTATGTTTTTACATTACAATACGTCCATACGTTATAAAAATATTGGACACTCGTTATTTATTTATAATATTATTTGATGCAGGCTTTTTTTATACCAATCTTATAGTAAGCAGTACAGTGCGGTCAACAAACCGTGGTCGCCCTGAAGCCTGAAGTCAGGTTTTCTGAACTTTTCCGCATTGTTCACACAGATAAAAAAAAGTGTTTTTTATCTCTAAAAAGGGGCAAACGAGCCGAAGCATCTTATGGTAAGCAGAACCTTCGCCTATGGAAAC
>DWQW01009750.1:0-12700 GCA_018249695.1 Heliconius erato demophoon | reverse complement strand
GAGATTATCGTGAAGAAACGCACAGACAAACAGACCTACTGACCAAGTTTTATTACATTGTTAATTGTAATATCTTCTATGTACAGACACCGATGAGTTCGGATTTTATTGTAAGTATCGATAAGTTATGTTTTTATTTCAAACATTCAATTGAAGATTCTTATGGGAGGTACAAAAATGCGACCTAAAGTTTTAATAACTTTCTCATAAAAAATCTTCATTGCGTTACAAACATACATAATAGGTATATCAAAACACGAACATAATTCAGTGTGTTAAGTAAATAATTCTGTGGTATAAGCGGGCGAAGCCGCGAGCGGGTCGCTAGTATGTAATATATAGTTATAGATATTATAGTGTCATCGTAAAATGGCAACTGTAAACGATGGCTCTGAATTTGATTCAAGAAAAAGTGACTCAATGTGGCTAAATGTACAACTCCGCAATTCATTTGAACACAAATGAGCAACAAAGGTGTCGTAAACCTAGGTTCCCTCTGTCTACCCTGATGTGTGGACTATACATATGGCACAATTGTTCTATGTACTTAGCAGAATTACTCAACCAGTGGAGGTTCAAGTCCCATCGCGTAAATTAAGATTTATTCCTAAGATAAAACTATTGTTAAATAATTAAATTACTAGTGCGAATAAAAATCCTTGTCTCACGGTATATCGGTTACATACGCTTGTGGGTTCAATTTCGCACTTTGAAGTTTTTCTATCCAATGTCAACGTACAAAATCTCTAAATACGCCGCTTTTTACCTCGACACCAGACAACGAAGAAAAGAAAATATAATTTTTAAATAAATATTTCATTTCCCCGAGTGGGGATCGAGCCCACAATCAGTCGAGTTTACAGTCACTTATGCCGCTGCGCCACGACTGACCGAAATGCCGAAAGTATTTTACATATTTTTTTTCGACGAATAGACTGTCCAAAACTAATCAATTTTTGAGATTAGCGCGTGTCATGTGTCGCGTAACCTATCAGGAAATTCACCTTAAGAAAACACATTAAGAATCCAGGAGGTCATGTTGAAGTCATGAAGAGGTCATAGGACAAGGTGTAAATGGAATTCGGAAACCGTAGCGGTTGACACTTTTTGTCCTCGGCTATCCCGCTAGTGATAAAGCGTAAAGCTAGAAAAAGCACCCAAGCCATTAATGGCATCGAACCTATAGCCTTCTTGTATACTTTTTACCTGAGGTACAAAGGAAAAATCATTGTCAGTTCACAATAAACTTGACTTAACTTGGGATATTCTCACGCGTGCATTGCGTTACTTCCCCTTTCAGTCTGGTCTAGACTTTTTGTGTAATTACCAATACCTGTCGCTATGAATACTATAATTAGACCTAATCAAATATTTCTAATACTATATTGTTCACTTGTTTGCATACACCTGTTAGTCAATAGATACACTTGGTCCAGTTGTACACGTGTACGCTAGAAAGCTGTGGGTTCAATTTCTATTGGGTGGAATAAATTAATTTCATTTTCTACCTCTGGTTAAATATACATATATTTTTATTTATCATCTCTGATAAATAAATTACCTAGCTGCAGTTCCACAGGACAGAAGTCCCCTATAGGTATAGCTTACGCGGCAAATTTAATTCAAAATGCGGCCATATCGATGCATATCTTTTGATTGCAACTTGATTTATCTTTGCTCGAAGGAACCGGATACTAGAACATTTGATAATAATATTCTAGCTTGATCCCACTCCGCGATCTCGAGATAAACGTTCCTGACAGACGGACACCAAAGTGACGCTATAAGGGTTCCGTTTTTATTTACAGATACGGAACGCTAAAAATATATTAAAGAATTAGTGACTCCTTTCTTCTTTGTTTATAGGACCTATAAAACTTAAAAACCAAATTTCAGCGTTCTACACCGCGCAGTTCGCCTGTACGCTGTCCATCGGTCAGTCAATAATAAATGAAATATTTTTTGGCTTCACACAGTATCCTGATAGCAGGATAGGCAGAGGAAACCTGGGAACCTAGTAACACTCTGTTCCCATTAAGACAATTTCGGTCTCCATTTTCCGCCGAGTTCTGGAGGCATTGCGTGTTGAGTGGCGGAATTAAACGCTGCGCTTTGCCTCGTTGCCATAGCAAGGAAATGAAAATAAGAACAATTGAATTTCCTCGAGTCGGAAGAAGCTTGTGCCCCTTCACCATCACTCCGCGGACGAAAATATTTTATATAGTTTAAATATGCATTCATGCCTAAGGTTCTTCATCTTTGGCATTGCGCCTTACAATTTACAATAATCATAAAAAAGTTACGTAAAATCTTCTCACGACGCGCTCAAATTGTTGCAGTTTTATTTTTTTTAATGTCACCGTGTAATGTATAATAAAAAAAAGTATATCTGGGTCAAGATGTAACTTTAATGAGTTTTTTTACAATATAAATACATAATATAAAATCTTAATTAGTAATTAAATAATAGAATTTATAAAAATACGAAGCTATAGGTGGAGGTCATCGCGTCGTGGCGCAGCGACTGACTGTAAACGCAACGCTTATGGGTTCGATTTTCTCTTGGAGGAAAAAGGTTAATATCATTTCGTCAGGGAAAAGATTATTTTCATTTCCTCACTTTAGTAAAAGGACAAAGCGCGGCGTTAGGTTCAGCAACTCAATATCTTGAAAATTCGGTGGAAAGTAACGTATTGCTTCAACATTAGGTTCCCTTTGTTTACTAAGCAGAAAAAAGTGAAATGATGTTTTTTTTTGCTTTATTTCATCTGTTTTGTTTCATATAATTTGTATACTGCCAATACGCCTGATCTTTCAGATTTTTTTGTTTTACGTATGCCTCACGCAAAGGGTAGGTAACCTAGTATTTAGATTTTAGACGAAATTGCGTGTTAAATAGCGGAACTATGCGCTGGTCTTGGCCTCGTACCAGAGGGACGAAAAAAAATATTAAACATTTCATTCTCTCTAGTAGAAAAGAAAACCACAAACTTCGCCTACAGTCACACGCGTGTACCACTGCGCCACAATGGCCTCAATTTCAGAATTAAAAGACAAATAAAAACAGATATTCATCACAATATTTCCTATTTGAAAAGTCTCAACACCACAATTTAAATAATTACGTAAATAAGTGCGTGTATATTAACAAGGAATCTTTATATTGCGTGTTTTCAACCACTGCGCTATATGTATCGATATTTAAATTAATCGTTTCCGTTTTAATATTTAACTAGTGTTTACCCGCGGCCTTGTCGCCGTGGACATGTGAACATATGTACGTATATAATTGTTATGTATAACAAATCATCAGAGGCCGGTCGTGGCGCGGATGCACAAAGTATGACTGTAAATGCGACTGGTTGTAGGTTCGATCACTCGAGTAAAAGAAATGGTTATTTAAATTTATATTATCATTTATTCTCTCTGGTGCCCAAGCAAAGTACGGCGTTAAGTTCTGCCACTCAACACGCAATGCCTCCAGAGTTCGGCGGAAAATGGGGAACGGAGTGTTTTAGCACTAGATTCCTTCTGCTTCCCTGCTAAGGGCGGGACACAACGTAAAACTAAAAAATATAAATAGAAACTCTCATCGTATAGATGGAATACACCACACTAATACCACATTAGTATCGATATTACACCGCGCACGCTTAAAAATGTTTTTAACAACATAATATAGGTACCTAATCATGTTTCTATACAGGTTTATTGATCCTTTCATTTAAATTTTTTAATGTCTTAATAATATGTGCAATAAAAATGAAACCTTGACACAAGTTTAATAATCAAAGTGTTCATTTACTTAAAGTATAGAAAATGCTTATACAAATTATGCTATGCTTAAACTTTTATAATTGTAGGTACTACAGAAGAAGAATTTATTTAAAGGAGTAGGGTAGGTAGAGGGAATGGGAACCCAGTGTTAAGACACTCCGTTTCCATATAAGACACTTCCGCCCTCTACTTTCCGTCGTATCCTTGAGGCATTGCGTCTTGAGTGGCGAAACTTAGCGCCTTCGCTTCGTTACCAGAGCGAGAAAATGTAAATGTTTAATATTCCATTTCACAGAGTGGGATTCGAACCTGCAAGCGTCACGTTTACAGTCACCCACTTAAGCTCTTGCGCCACGACAGGCTCATGTAAAAAAATGTCATATGTTAAGTAATTACTGATACAATGTATTGAAATATAATCCACCGCAGAGCAATTGTGTCAGTATGTCCTTTCCTGAAGTCCACTTCACACTTCCTAATTTATATACAGAGTGGTCGCATTCCGGAAACAGTTATTTTTAGGTCAAATAGTTACATAAGATTACGTTAACCTATATCTGAAGGCACGGCAGTGCCTGCGCCAAGTTGAGCGCAAAGTAAAGCACTGCCGTGCGATTCTTTTCGGGAACTACCACTACGCTGGATAATTTTTGCAAAGGTACTATTGGATATCTTTTTATATAATGGCTTGGCTGGGCCCTTACAGTTTCTTATCACGGTCAACAGGTACTCCAAATCTTCAATGTTCCTTTATTTAAAAGATTTCTTTATGTGGGCTTTAAAGTGGTTAGGCCCTCAGCCCAATTTCAGTTCTCTAGGTCTATGCGAAGTACATTTGCTTCGCGCTCGACTTGGCGAGTGACACAACCATGCCCTACCATGCAGTCCCTTAGAGTCCAGAAAACTCAAGCTTTTTCAAGTAAACTCAATCACAAGATACACATTTACACACATCATCATCATCATACACATCGATTTCGCTGCATTTTGTATAAAATTCCCGTAGAAAAGATTGTTACAAACTTATATTTGTAGTTCATTTCATACAAAATGAATGGGTATGTCCGCAAATTTAAGTTAGTTAATTTTTATAAATTGCACTACTTACAATCTTAAAATTAGTATGAAAACTTCTGTGAGCGAGCCCTTCTCGCACTTAACCGATTTTTTTTAGTTTTACACTGTTTTCTACATATATCGAGATAGGCAAAGATAACCTAGTGTTCATTCAGTTCAGCTCAAATTTGGTACATTTTTTTAATTCTGGTAACAATACAATTAATAAAATGTGCTACCATCCAGTCAACTCACACTACGCCCAACAACGATTTTATTTATTGATTTTAACCTTTTCAATTACTTTTTTTACATAATTTATTTAATTTACTAATAAATAAATGAAAATGTACAAAAAAAAACATCATTATAATAATAAGAAAAATTATCAACCGCAAGTGAACTATGTCAGCTTCATTTTTCCTTAAGCCCATTTCACATTTCCTATCTTTATATACAGGGGTTCACATTCCGGAAGTGGTTATTTGTAGGTTAATGGGTTATAAAGTTAAAAGCCTATTTTGTTATTTTTGTATGTGGAGTGGACATATGAAATTATTTTTAAATGCTTTAATTTAAATACTATAATGATATTGAGGCGGTTTTGGTTATTTTTCATACGAAATAAAATATTTTTATTTACTTATTTATTTGATTCATAGCGAATGATTGTAGACAGATTTTTTTTAGTTCGATTGACAATCGAAAGGACGATTATATTCAAATTATTTTCATTTCTTTACTTTGGTAGAGAGAAATTGTAGGGAAAGTGGGAAACGGAGAGTCTTAAGAGTTCGAAACCTAGTATCTAACTAGGTTTCCTTCATCTACCTTGCTGTTCTGGAAAATAGCTCGAAACACATAAAAAATCTTTTATATAATTTTAGCCCAAACCCATTAAGGTTATAATAATAATTTTAACTAAAATTCATGAATAATAAGACCACTTAATTCTAACTAAATGAAGGAAGAAACTAGGAAATTAAATGCAGGAAATTTTAGTACACGTAAGTCAAATGAAGGTGCGCATGCGATGTCTCGTAACTAGGCTAATTCGAGTCTTTAGTTAATTTGCATGTATTGTTTTTTTTCAGCATGCTTCACTCTTTATCCCGCATATAGCAGGATATCCCGCATATAGCAGGATAAGGAGGATCTCGTTGTTAAGCCACTGCGTTCTCCACTTTCCATCTGAATTCCAGACATTGTGGGTGGAGTGGAGGAACTCCCACATGGCCATCCATGTATGGCATGTATGTATGTATGTCTGATTTTTTTTTTTAATGTAAGCAAAAGTAATTTGAGAATATAGTGTTAAAACACTCCGTTTCGCATTAATAACATTTGTCAGATGACAACATAAAAAAAAATGTATGTTTGCTTGTTGTTTATACTGAATCAATTTTGATAAAACTTCATATAAGAAAATAGTAGTTTTTTTTAATTATAAAAAAAAAAATTAACGTATAAATAATATTTTTCTTTAGTAAATTATTTGACTGATTTTGCAAATGTTAATTATTCAAGTGAAAGTTACGGAAGTACTCACGGACTACAGTTCTCTAATTTTTCTTGTATCTATACATATTATGCTATAATAAATTAACTATTATATTTAAATAAGGTTAAGCAGTTTTTAAGTACTAGTAAAAACTAATTACATTTTTATAATAATAACAATCAGCTTTATTTCGCAGGGTACACAACAGGGCAGGCAGAGGAAACCTAGTGTTAAGACACTCCGTTCAACACTTGTCGCCGAATCTTTCTAGTCACTGCATATTGAGTGCCGGGACACAATTCAATTACATTTTTTATATGTATTGTTACGAAGAACCCTATTGTTAGGGGGGTTAGTCGAAAGGATATGGATAACGGAGTGTCCGTTATCCATTTCCCTTCGATTTTCGAGATATGTCTGGTCAAAAACTCCCAGACACTGCTCTGAGCTCCACCCTCACTTTGCAACACGACGGATAAAAAATAGTACTAAAAATTTACTTCTTTGAAGGTAACTGTAGCAACGTGACGTAATATTAAATTTTAATAATTAATTCACACACTTTTCGCATTGTGTGTGTCCCTACACACAATAGAATATAACCTAGTCCTAGAATATAACCGATATTTGGCTGTATCCCGCATATAGCGGGGTAGGCAGAGAGAACTTAGTGTTAAGATATTGCTTAGTGAATGTTGGTACTTAATTTTGAGCATTTTGTCTTCCTACCAGAGCTAGCAAATAAAACTAGTTAATTATTCCGAATGGAAATCGAACCCACAACTGCGTTTACAGTCAGACAATGTGTCGCTGCGCCACCACGCCTTATATAATGTATATATTGCGAATACGCACATCCATAAATTAAATAACAATAATTAGTTATTTTTGCATAAAAGAATCTACCGAAAAATATCTAGATAAGTTTTGAGATCATTTTTTTATATATTATACTTTATACTGAAATATTCAAAATGTATAAAAAATCTAATATTATAAATTCCATAATGCCTTTACAAAAAAATACACTATAGTACTATCGGCCTGATCTTAGCTTAGCACAATCAGTAAATTTTTTAACGTACCGGGACTCAAACCCGCAACCTCATGTCGTTGAAGATCTTGTTTGCCATCCAAGTTGAATAAAGCGCCGCTGGTACGGACCGAACCCACAACCACATTGATATTTTTACAAATCTCAAAAGTTTTTTTACTTTACAATCGGATTATGACTGACTTATTATATTTTAAAAATTATTTAAGAAATCTAGGCATTATTTATTCAAATGCACTATTACAAACACCTTTAAATGTAAGATAAAAACGTCAGTACTGTCAGTCCAAAATCATCTCTAAGGCAGTAACACTAAGAAGAGCCGATGAGACACCCAGCAGTTGCTTTCTTCAAATATTAATTTACAGTAACTTTATAAATTTTATTAGAAAAAAATGTCAGTTATGTCAGTAACTTGCTATAAAGGAAGTAAAGTAAGTATAAATGTTTTACATACCGTTTAGATCTCAACACAAACACAATCGACGCACAACTGAAGTTCTTACGAAGGGGGGAGGTATATAAACGGGCATAATGTAATATTAGAACGTATATACTAGTTATGACATTTGGTTTTGCTTATTAAAAGAGGTGGAAAGAGTGTCTTTCTTATTTTATAAGTTGTAGAGGTGTAGAAGGTAGTGTTGCGCCACTAAGCTAGTTTAAAAACAAAACATATGATGAAAATTTTGTGACATTTAAGAGAAATTGTCAGTTATTTCTTTTACATTTCTTTATTAATCCTATTTATGACACCTCATTCTAAGATTCTTCCGGTCTCTACTCTCTGCCAAATTCCTGAGGCGTGTGGAGTGGTGGATTTCAACCCCGCACTTTGCTTCCTTACCAGAATGAGGAAATTAAAATATTAAATATTTCATTCCCCTAATAGGAATTGAACCCACATCAATTGCGTTCACAGCCGCACGCTTGTGCCACGAGTGACCTCAATGTGATTATTTTATATTTTAATAAAAACGGTATTATCTCAATAAAATTGAGATCCCCAGGTTTCTCGGGTTCCCTCTGCCTACCCTGTTATTTGCGGGATACAGCGTGAAGCTAAAAATCTAGTAAATTACTATTTATATAATTGTGTACATAGTTATTAAGACTAATGCGAGCGTGTGAATAAATACTTTTGAACAAACAACAGTTAAGATAAAAATTCTTTTTTATATATATATATATAATTTTATTTCATGTATATCCTGTATTCGGTGGTAAGAAGATGCATTCTTTATGATAAGTAGATCGCCGAATCCCACCCACAAATGGCAGGGTAGGCAGAGGGTGTCTAAGAACTTAGTGCCCCGTTCAAAATAACTCACTTCCGTACCCTACTTTCCGCTGAATTACGAAGGCATTGCGTGTTGAATGGTGGAACTCAACGCCGCGCTTTACTTCGTTACCAGAGCGAGGAAATGAAAATATTAAATATTTCATTCTCCTCGAGTAGGAATCGAACCCACAACCGATCGTATTACACAATCGATTTTTTTATACAGTGCACGCTTGTGCCCCTGCGCCATGAATGGCCTATTTACATTTTTTTATCATGTTTTTAATTTTTTTTTACATATAGTAAAGTAGAACAGACGGAGAATATTTTGTGTCAAAAAAGCACTATTCTTTCCATGTCTTGAATTTAGTTGCGGAATTTAACGCAGCGCATTAGGTTTTCTCTGTTACACAATGAAATACGTAATGTTGCCTTCGATTTTTTTAATTCATTTATTAAAAAAACAGTATTTTCAGTTATACATAAAGCTAAAGGCTCGATGGCAGATCTTCTGAAAATTACAAAGAATGGCCTGCAGTTTTGTTTGCGTGAACATAAAGGTGTAAAATGGAAAATCCTGTTTTTCCTTTGGAAATTTCGAGAGATCAAGATGATCTCTCGAAATACGTACGTAGTACGGCTTCTCTACATTTTTTAACCATCAACTCTCTAAGAGCGGTAGTTTAGTCTGAGTATCATTCAGTAACGGATCTAGCGACCTGCTCGCGGCTTCGCCTGCTTGAACTACACAAATATTTATTTTCTAATCTGAATTATTTTCGTGTTCTAATAATATTATCAATTAAAGACAATATCTATACATTTAAAACTCAAGTTTCAGATAATCTAATAAAACAATTATTTTGTATTAATTTTATCGAATAAAATACTTTATACTTTTTTAAATAAAACTATTTTAACCGGATTAATCGCGTACATTTTGTACTTTTATACATTTTTGGAAACCCTACTACTTTATACTTACATGATTTTTTTATTTAGGAAACGATTTGAACAAAACAAACATTAAATGTTAAGGGAAGTTTCCCGAAATACAATACTGAAAACTGTATTTAAATAGGGTCAGGCGTTTCTGAAATATAAAAAAAAAAAACACTTTTTGGATATTACGATAATAAATGCTCTTAATAATATATTTTTTCATCTTCTATAAACAAACAGAGATGAATAAAAATTTTAATTATTTTGTGCCTATTGATATAGATTAGTACTAGATAAACCCATAGAATAATATAGTGTTAGAAGTTTCGGAGATTAAAGTGTCCAAGCAATATACAAGAAATAAAAGTAGTTTAAAAATCAGCTTCATGCTGTATCCCGCAGAGGCAGAGGGAACCTAGTGTTAAGACACTCCGTTCCCCATTTTTCGACGAATTCTGTACACATTACGTGGTGGGTGGCGGAACTCAACGCCGCGCTTTGTCTCGTCACTAGAGCGAAGAAAATGTAAATATTCAATATTTGATTTCCTCGAGTGGAAATCGAACCCGCAATATGTTCTGTTTACATTCACACATGGTGCTCCTGCGCCAGAACTGACTAATAAGCTATTTATTTTTTTGAAACATAAAAAATAAGTTTACCAAATAATTATAAAAATATGAGAATTGTATTAAAATTACCAAATTTGAATTTTCACACAATAGCAATCAGCACAATATTTCTTCTTTTTTTTGTCGTAACTTATTGTTTTAATTTCAATTATAAAAAAAATTAATTATATTTAAAATTTCAATTCATTAAAAAAAAATTAAAGAATCGTATAGAACTTGCGACATTACAAGCGAATATATTTCTCGTAATATTCTTCACGCAAACGCTTCACGCTGTATCCCGCAGATAGCTGGGTAGGCAGAGATTACCTGGAGTCAAACACTCCATTCCATATTTTCCTCCGAGTTCTTGAGGCATTTTGTGTTCAGTAGTGGAACTTAATGCCACTCTTTGCCTAATTATCAGAGCTAGAATATGAAAATTTAACTATTTCATTCCCCGAGTTGGAATCAAACCCACAATCGTCGCATTTACAATTGCACACTTTTGCTCCTGCACCGCGACGATCTCAGTCCAATGAAATTAGCATAATTTTAATAATTACATTCCTTTGTGTCGAAATCGAATCCACAACCATCGTCTTTAGTGCGCTACAATGGTCTCAATAAAATCTTTACCGATAAAAAAAACCATGACCTCCTTTTTGATAATGTCAAAGGATAAACAATAAAGTATAAAAATATTTTGAACATCACACAGTATTAATTCAGCATATAGCAGTATAGGCAGAGGAAATCTAGTGTTAAGACACTCTGTTAACATACGCCTCACAGGTTAATTACGTACTGAGTGGAGGAACTCAACGCCGTAATAGTCTTACCGAATTGAGGAAGTTAATATAATTTAATTACCTTTACCCTTGAATAAAAAAATTACCCCCAACCATCGCCTATAAAACCAAACATTGGTTTCAATTTGCTAAAATTTATTTAAAGATAAAACAACTATCAAACCTCGTCCTCCTTTTAAACACACCTATTTTCAGAAATTTTCAATAATATATTTGTATAAATATATTTTTAACTTTACGCAGTGTCCCGTCCATAGCAAAGAACACAGGCAGTACCTTGTTTCAAGACTCAGGGTAAGAAGAGATACAGAAAGACAGAGAGATAGAGAAGAAGAATGGAAAACCAAATGCTGTTCTCCGTTCATCTGAATCCAACAAAGAGCGTTTTAAATTAACAGAACTCAACGCCGTGTTTTGTGTCATTGGATCCAGTCTCTGGTTCGATGAAAAAAAATATAGGTAAAATTAAATAGAAACCTTTCTTTGATTTATCAAAAACCCTCCACCAAGAAAAAACCCGCGACCTCCTTTCTACAAATGTCAAACGATAAACAATAACGTATAAATATTATTACATACATACATTAATATGTATGTATGTACATATTATGTATATATAATAAGTAATTATGGGTCACAGCGATCGAGCGAAGACGGTCGGTCAGTCTGTCGTAACGCGGGCGTAATGTAATTGTTTCAAGCACTATAGTCAATTTTGATATTTTATTACCTGGCTTCAAAATTTATATATATTTTTAGTTTAACAGTCAGCCTTTTGAGGTCGAGTTGTTGTAGGGGCACAAATGTGCAACTGTCAACGCGATAAGTTGTGAGTTCGATTCCCATTTGAGGTAATGAAATCCTTATTGTTTTTATTCCCTCGTTTTAGTAACGATGTAATTCGCGGCGTTATGTTGTCATTCAACACACAATGCCTCCAAAATTTACCGGAATTTTCTTATTTTTACTTGTGATCCAAATGCGGCTAAACGTATTGTTAAATTATATCCAAATTATATAATATTTTCCTATTAATTTTAGTTTATTTGTTATACTTTTGTAAAATGTTGTATTCCTGTAAAGTTTTATCTAAATTCGTTCAGTAGTTATTGTCAGAAGAAACGTATCAAACACCCATCTTCACAAATATTTACATTTAAAATTGGTAGGATTAAACATATAAAAACATACTTTTCATTATCAAATGCTACAGAATGTGTCAGGAATAGACTGCAAATTATAAATTAATTGACCTTAAACTCGAGTGGCTTACTCATAACATCTGAAGAGTTTCACTATTCTGGTCCTGGCTCCATCATCAGACCAGCGTGTCCACTATATTATTTTATTGTCCCTTAAGTTACGTATAACTACCAAGTTTCATGATGACACAATTATTACTTATATTTGAATTGTGTAATATTCGAGACTTTGACCTCAAGCATGTATGCTAAATTTCGTAAGAGTGTGTGTGTATGTTTGTCTACAAATCTCACAAAAACTGAAAGTCACATCAAGATTATATTTTTCCTTAAAATGTGTTGGAAATATAATATATTTTTATATAAATTGCAACATGCAACACTATTTTAAGTTGTTTTTATTATCTGTGGTTACTTCCCGCGCGTCGCTTCCTTTTTTCCTTCTCTCGGATCGCCATGCGCT